>CM060956.1:95662355-95769855 GCA_030765055.1 Mantis religiosa | reverse complement strand
GACGAACAAGAACAAGAAGACGAACAAGAACAAGAAGACGAACAAGAACAAGAAGACGAACAAGAACAAGAAGACGAACAAGAACAAGAAGACGAACAAGAACAAGAAGACGAACAAGAACAAGAAGACGAACAAGAACAAGAAGACGAACAAGAACAAGAAGACGAACAAGAACAAGAACAAGAACAAGAACAAGAACAAGAACAAGAACAAGAACAAGAACAAGAACAAGAACAAGAACAAGAACAAGAACAAGAACAAGAACAAGAACAAGAACAAGAACAAGAACAAGAACAAGAACAAGAACAAGAACAAGAACAAGAACAAGAACAAGAACAAGAACAAGAACAAGAACAAGAACAAGAACAAGAACAAGAACAAGAACAAGAACAAGAACAAGAACAAGAACAAGAACAAGAACAAGAACAAGAACAAGAACAAGAACAAGAACAAGAACAAGAACAAGAACAAGAACAAGAACAAGAACAAGAACAAGAACAAGAACAAGAACAAGAACAAGAACAAGAACAAGAACAAGAACAAGAACAAGAACAAGAACAAGAACAAGAACAAGAACAAGAACAAGAACAAGAACAAGAACAAGAACAAGAACAAGAACAAGAACAAGAACAAGAACAAGAACAAGAACAAGAACAAGAACAAGAACAAGAACAAGAACAAGAACAAGAAGAAGAAGAAGAAGAAGAAGAAGAAGAAGAAGAAGAAGAAGAAGAAGAAGAAGAAGAAGAAGAAGAAGAAGAAGAAGAAGAAGAAGAAGAAGAAGAAGAAGAAGAAGAAGAAGAAGAAGAAGAAGAAGAAGAAGAAGAAGAAGAAGAAGAAGAAGAAGAAGAAGAAGAAGAAGAAGAAGAAGAAGAAGAAGAAGAAGAAGAAGAAGAAGAAGAAGAAGAAGAAGAAGAAGAAGAAGAAGAAGAAGAAGAAGAAGAAGAAGAAGAAGAAGAAGAAGAAGAAGAAGAAGAAGAAGAAGAAGAAGAAGAAGAAGAAGAAGAAGAAGAAGAAGAAGAAGAAGAAGAAGAAGAAGAAGAAGAAGAAGAAGAAGAAGAAGAAGAAGAAGAAGAAGAAGAAGAAGAAGAAGAAGAAGAAGAAGAAGAAGAAGAAGAAGAAGAAGAAGAAGAAGAAGAAGAAGAAGAAGAAGAAGAAGAAGAAGAAGAAGAAGAAGAAGAAGAAGAAGAAGAAGAAGAAGAAGAAGAAGAAGAAGAAGAAGAAGAAGAAGAAGAAGAAGAAGAAGAAGATAGAATCTTTATTGTCACATAATGTTTACATTGTGAGTCTAAGCTGGTAAACTGGTGATTCCTCAAGTTATATTTAAAACATGAATTAAAAGAGAAAACTAATTCTAATGTACAGAAAGTATACAAGATATTACTTATGTAATATAAATTGTCAATTACAAGTAATGCAAGATTTAGTACTACTTATTGTGTCATCCATGAATTCTGGTATGGAGTAATATGTCTTGTCTATGATGGTCGTTTGATAAGTATGGTAAAAAACCAACAATTTTTCATTTTTGGGAACATCTTATCTAATTTATCAACATAGTCTACATTAATGACTATACACTTGGTCCAGCGATGTTCCAGCTTTTTCATCCCTCAGAAAAATAGGTTTCGTCAAAGTCTGCAAAATCATTGACGGTGACTATCACTTCCTCATTTGATGAAAATTTCTTATCACCATGCCAAATTTTCAAGTTTGGAAAAAGGAAGAAGTCATTTGGGGCTAAGTCTGGTGAATGCGAACACTAAATAATCGTTCAATTGAAAGTACAGGAAAAGAACTTTATAACACACTACCAAAAGAAATAAAAGATATACAACAAAGAAAGATGTGCTTAAAAGCATTAAAAAAACTTTTAATAGAAAATGCATTCTACAGCATTGATGAATTCAAGCACAGTACTAAACATAGTATGTAAACATATTGTGTGTGTGTCATTAAAACTGTAAAATCATAGGTAATGTTATTGCAAAATGTAATGTATATAATGTATTGTGACGTATCCTATGTAAATTGAGCATAATAATAATAATAATGATGATGCTGATGATGATGATGATGATGATGATGATGATGATGATGATGATGATGATGATGATGATGATGATGATGATGATGATAACTTTATTCATCACAAACATTTACAAAAAGAGCATTAGTTCCGTAAACAGGTGACACGTCAATGATGAATAAGGATGAAATTAAATTAAATGAAATGACATAAGGTGGATGAGGAACCAATTCAAAGCCCAACTCGTGTAATTTCGCCATTGCAATTGCTGATTGTGCAATGGCGCATTATCCTGATGAAAGAGCACCTTTTGTGTTTCAATCTCGGTCTCTTTTCAGTCAACTGATGTTGCAAATGATCCAACAATGAAGCTAGTAGGCTCCAGTTATGGTTCTGTCCTTTTCCAAGTAGTCTGTGAGGATTATTCCTTGAGAATCCCAAAAGCAGTGGCCATCACCTTACCAGCTGACAAAATGGTCCCTGCCTTCTTTGATGCACTTTCACCACTTTTTTTTTTTAAAATCGAAAGCTCACTTTTTCGATATTTCTCACCTTTTTAAAATGTTCTAACATTAAAAAAAATAAAAGATGATTATAATTTTTAAAAATTTACTTACCATCCTTGGGTTAATAAATATTTCCAAAAATGTTTAAAGAGTTTGGTATAACTTTAGTTCCTCAAAATAAATATAGTATATATACATTTTTTTAATTTACGATTGCCCCAACGTTAAGTTATATCGGACGGTGAATGAATTGGATGAAATGATGCTCAAATGAGTTTAAAAATTTACTGCATTCCAGATAGCAAAAAAAAAACTGGTATTTATCAATTTAATTGTTTTGACTGTGATAAAGTTTATATTGGAAAGACAAAACGTAATTTGGAAACCAGAACGAAAGAGCATTTTCATAACATTGAGTATCAACAAACTGATAAATCAGCCATAGCAGATCATTTTTGGTCATTTAACCATGAAATAAATCCAGAAGTTAAATTATTAAAACAATTAAATGGTCCGATAGATTTAATGGTTTGGGAAAAGATATTTATTTTAAAAAATAAACATTACATAATGATTAAATTATAGATGAGTCGTATTTATTACCCATCAGCTTCACTTACGTACCTATATTGAGGACATGTTTCGCAAACCATCGTTCGCATCATCGTTTCTACCGATGATGCAAACAATGGTTCACGAAACATGTCCTCAATATAGGTACATAAGTGAAGCTGATGTGTAATAAATACGACTCATCTATAATTTAATAATTATTTCGCTCCACTGTAGTGTTCAATACAGTTAAATTTTGATATATTTCATAATGAATTTTGATTCTGTTTTTAAATTTGTTTCATTTTCAGATATTGGTAGTACTAAAATAAACATAGTGACATTTAGCGACGGTAACGTTAACGAGTTTGTTGATGATTCAAGCTGATGATGTGGATGATTTATTCAGGAAATCGTGCTCCTATTCAATTTGTAAGAAATACGGTCATCATATATTAAGGACAGTGGGACGTGTGAATGCCTCAAAAAATTGAATTTTTGTTTTATGTCTTATAAAAATCTGCAAGATTTTACGAATATAATGATATATTGCATTATAGGTATTCTTAATATGTAAGCCCTTTAAATGGTGATTTAAATATGGCATCACCATGTCCACGCCCCCTTTTAAATACATACATAACCATTGAAATTAAAATTGTTATAACTTTGTGCTTTGTGGCAGCAGAGCTATGCGGTAAATTTTATGCTTGTTGGTATCTCTGCTGTAGAAGTGCATCCATGTGTATTTGCAGAAGGCTCTTACAATATGGCGAATTGTTTACATTTGAAGTACATGTGGATTATAGTTGCAGTTTTGTTTACACTTCAAATTATCGACTTGAGTGTTATTTATTCAAGGTGATTTGAAGCTTTGCTATAAATATGGATAGAATAAAGCATTTTGGCTGGAGAAAGGCAGTGTTTTGTCGTAAAAACACAAAAAACAATGACATTGAAAGTGTATCTAACCTTCCCAGTTGCAGTAAATTTTCAGCTTCTAGAAAAAAACTGTCTCACATTCAACCAGATGATGACAACAGCTTTTGCGCAGATGACAGTGGAGCTCAGAAGAGTTTTCTAATTGTAGAGCTATCACTGTTATCCAAACTGGTGCACAAAAGTACAGGATTATGGTGCAGGAATGTTGTAACTTTTGGTGAGTTAGCTGAAACACCTGTTGTTTTAGTTTTTTGCATTTTCCCACAAGTTGCAATTTTACATGTTTGGGTACACATTTCTCATAATGGTATCAAATTCAACATTTTTTTGTCTATATAATTCACTGTATAAAAATTCTAACACTGTCATTTTATGCATCACTGAGTACTTTATTTCACCTAAAAAATTGGATTCTTTGTGAAAACAATTATGGCGGTTATGTGTAACTAAATAATAACATTTGTTTAGAAAGTTTCGTTTGTTGACATCTTCTTAGAAAGCATCTGAGAAAAGTTATGAATTTGTATTACACGTTTTGCTTTATCAACATATTAAGAACTAGTTGCTTGTTAGATGGTATGAATTTCATTGCCCTGTGACAAAGCAAACACATGAATTTTAATATAAAAATTATTTGTGGTTGGTTTATTGACACTCGTCACTTACTTTTTCATATATTTATGAGAGACTAGTTTCAAAGGCCCTGGCCTCCATTTTCAATCTCTTCCCAACTGAAAATGGAGGCCAGGGCCTTTGAAACTAGTCTCTCATAAATATATGAAAAAGTAAGTGACGAGTGTCAATAAACCAACCACAAATAATTTTTATATTAATTTTGACGTCACTGTTACTAAATTCCTCCAAACACACAACATGAATTTTAATTTTACAAAAGTGTGTAGTTAAATGCAAGCATTGTGCTTTCCACACATCCCTCTGTCCTTAAAAAATAAGTGAAGTTTTTAAAGTTACAAATTACTATATTTGTATATATTTGTTTGCTTCACTGTAAATAGCTTCATATTTTACATATTCACTTTGTTGTTGATATACTTATTGATATGCATTCCCATTCTTGTTTCTGGTGTATTGTGAACCAAAATGTTCCTCTTTTTTTGTTACCATTCTGGTTTCTGATTTCAGGTTATTGAGAAACAGCCTTTCCTGTTTTCCTACAATATAAAATCATAATTATGTTAAACTTACAGCTTTATAATGAAAAAGTTGTGAGAATTCTTCTCGGACTCTATTAGTATGTGCCTGACCACGCCAACTGTCGGGGAGGTAATGTACATGAGCAAGAACTGCAGTCATCAGCTTCTCAGGACACCAAACAAGATTCTCATCTGGGATAAAAACCCTAAAACAACAAATATTTTAGATGTAATTACAAATTAGTTCATTAATACTATACATTATATAAAATAGTAAATTTTGGTAGAGATTATTTTGACATCTAATTTGAAACATATCTGATTTATTAGCTCCTTTCTCCACGCATCAGTAGTTGGTTTGGGTGGCTCAGTTTGTTAGGCGGTTAGGTGCTCGTCTATTAATCCCAAGATTGAAGGTTCAAACGCGATGCAAAAGTAACTTTCATGTCAGTAGGTTTACTGGCAAGTAAAATAACTCTTCATGAACTTTTAGTTAATTGATGGAAATTAATCATTTCTTAACACTAGCCATATATAGGCTAAGGTTGTTAATAAAGTCAACATGAAAAATTCAATGCCATGGCCAGGATTTGAACCATGGATCTCCTGGTTTCCGTCCAGTTGCTATAACCCATTGAGCTACCATGGCCAACGTGCCGTCCTGACCTTAAATTTTCCATTTGACTCATATATTTTCCCGGTAGACCACTAGGGGCTCTCGCATCCGTGATACACCGTTTGTGGTGACTTACTATCGTAAGTACTTGAGTCCCAGGCTTCATCATTGAACTCTTATTATTTTAGTTAATTGATGGAAATTAATCATTTCTTCACACTAGGTTTCTGATGGATAGAGTCAACATGAAAAATTCAATGCCATGGCCAGGATTTGAACCACGGATCTCCTGATTTCTGTCCAGTCGCTCTAACCCATTGAGCTACCATGGTCAACGTGCCATCCTGACACTAAATTCTCTATTTGACTCGTATATTTTCCCGGTAGACCACTAGGAGCTCTCGCCTATATATGGCTAGTGTGAAGAAATGATTAATTTCCATCAATTAACTAAAATAAAAGTTAAATGATGAAGCCTGGGACTCAAGTACTTACGATAGTAAGTCGCCACAAATGGTGTATCTCGGATGCGAGAGCCCCTAGTGGTCTACCGGGAAAATATACGAGTCAAATGGAGAATTTAGTGTCAGGACGGCACGTTGACCATGGTAGCTCAATGGGTTAGAGAGACTGGACGGAAACCAGGAGATCCGTGGTTCAAATCCCGGCCATGGCATTGAATTTTTCATGTTGACTCTATCTTCATGAACTTTTTATGAAAGTCAAGGTGCAGTGTGTGTGCGTGTGTATGTGTGTGTGTGTGTGTGTTGCGTGCGTGCATGCTTGTGTGTACTTCAGGAACTAATTTCAGACATGCATAATTATGTAAATCAGATGTAGTTTTAGTAGTTAGCAATGACACTCGGTCTGCAAAAGCCAAATAGTGTGATAATATCTTGTACTGCTGTATATTTATTTAAATAGTACAAAGTTGAAAATCTGTGCATTTTGTACTGCAAACACTGTAAAATATCTTTAAATATGTATTCAAATAGTTACATATATGCAGTTATGAGCAGCTAGTAGTAATTATTATGATATACATAATTTTTAAAACTATTATCAGATATTTCATATATTAATGAAATTACATTGTACCTTAACAGTAACTTTTGATAATTTTGGAAATTAACTGTTCTTTCACACTAGCCGTGTGTATGCCAAAGTTTGCAAAGGTAGAGTCAGACTGAAAAATTCAATGCCATGGCCAGGATTTGAACCACAGATCTCCCGGTCTCCATCCAGTTGCTCTTAACCATTAAGCTACCACGGCCAACATGCCAGCATGACATTAAATTCTCCAACTGACTCATGTTTTTAGCAGTAAACAGTTAATTGTCTAATATGTGTATGAGAACTCCAAGTGGTTTACGAGGAAAAATACTAGTCAGTTGGAGAATTTAGTGTCGTGGCATGTTAGTCATGGTAACTCAATGGTTAAGAGCAACCAGAAGGAGACCATGAGATCCATACTCCAAATCCTGGCTATGGCTTTGATAACTATGTTTAATGTGCATGCAAATTAGGACATACATATGCTTCATGGAGCAAGTGAAATATTGTGTAGTGATGTACAGACCTCATTAACTGAATGATGTGATTGTATGTTTGTGCTGTTATTCTAATCTACATATATTAGTACATGATCTTGATATGTGGTATTCTCAGAGCATGTACACACACATTTACATGTATCACTTTATGTCGAGTGGCTTTGGTCAAAGTAAACCTACAGAGTGCTTTATAATCTAGCTATAATGGGATTTAAATCATTCTTTGAAGTAGCCATAACGGTATTTAAATAAGATGTCAATGGGTTCAGAAAATGGAATCCAGAATATTTTTAGAATAAGTAATTGGTAATACAATTTTGAGTCGAACTAATACTCAATGCTCCATTTATTGCTAGTATTTACCTAGAACGCGTTTCGTTAGGATCTTCCTAACATCATCTGCTGTTGTCGACTGTCATCATCAGCTGATGATATTAGGAAGATCCTAACGAAACACATTCTAGGTAAATACTAGCAATAAATGGAGCATTGAGTATTAGTTCGACTCAAAATTGTATTAATTTTGTGCTTCATTGTATCATAGTCCTTAAACAACGGAATAAGTAATTGGTTTTTATACCCTGATGTACCACAAAAAACATTAAATACTAGTCATACATTATTATGGTCTGGGCCTAACCGAATATTCATAGCTATATAAGACACAATATACATAAAGTACAGTGATATATATGTTCTCTCCAACAAATATACACTATTTTGAGATCCCTGGCTTTCCATTGGCCACTTCCATATTAATCTTTCCCTTCCACAAAAATTCTCCTGATCTTGGTATCTACTTATGATACTCAAATAACTTTTTTAATTAACTGCCAATTTCCTACTAATTAAACTTCTTTTAAAACTAATTATTACTATCCTCACCTTATGGAAAATGATATACGAGGGCCTTTTTTTTTTTCTCAACCTCCGATAGGCTATAAATAAAAGATAAGTTCATAGAAAACAATTATTTTATTACCAAAAGTTTTGTTCACTTATGGTTACTTTTCACCATAATCACTGAAAAGATAGAGACATTTATCGTATCTGTGGACAAGCTTTGCAATACCCTCTTCAAAAGATGTTGCTGCCAATGATTTAAAAATGAGCATTGATGTGGTTTTCAAGATGCATCCATTGTAGTGATTGTCATTTTGTTTCTGGTGCGTCGTATTGGATCAAAGTTTCATCTCCAGTAACAACTGATTTCAACAAGTTCTTTCCTTCATCGTGATAACGGTAAAGGAAATTAAAGCCTATCAGAGTTGAAAAAAGAAAAGCCCTCGTAATTTAACTTCCTCCTCATACACAGGACATATTCCCAGCATAATATTGCTTCTCATTCCCCTTAATTTTCATATACCCAATCAAATCAGTATATCCTTTCTCTTTAATTTCTCTTACAATTTGAAACATATTCATCCATTTTTTAAACCTCTGAGGTATCTCCATGAGCTTTTTTTTTTTTTTTTTCCGAACTTGTAAGTTTCAATTAGTGCTCATCATAAACACAATTTGTTTTGACTATAAAAAATTAATAACTTAATTTATACCATTACAGAAAAAAATATAAGCTTCATTTTTGTCATCTAATAACCTCATTCTGCTTTTGTTTCTTTGAAAACATTGTTTTCTTAGAAAGTTTGTTCTGTCAACTTCTGATGTTAAAAGCTCTTCATAATTTACAAAAATGAACCAAAATTGAAAAGAAGACTACACTTCTCACCTGCAAAATGCTAAGATGGCACCTAATACTGTAACTGTTGTCAATACATGCTCCACCGTAAGCACATCTTCGTCATATACTGTGAGTATTACTAAAACAGCCAATAATGCTCCAGCCACGAATGCTACATTCCTGAAAACAAGCAAAACTGTACATGCTCTGGGGTATAAAAATTACATAAATGAATCTAAAAAATATAAATGGCTGATAGAAGTTTACAGAGTCCCATATATCCTTGACTTTCAAAAATTTGTCTTGTCTCAAAATGTTAAGTTAAAATGATGTTGCTCTGTCATACCACACTTACTGATTTGTCAAAAAGCTGCTAAAGATATTTTAATATACACTCAGACACTGTGTTCATCCTCAAATTGTCAATAATTGTCAAGTTGGTTTTTATAATTTAATACCGGGTGTCCATAAATGAATATCGGGGTTTTAACGCTTTATAACATTAATTTTATTCTTATATATTATTATTATTATTATATATTATTATTATATTATTATTATTATTATATATTATTCTTATATATATATATATTCATTTATGGACACCCTGTATAATAAATCAATGTCAATGCATTTCAAAGAGCTTATAAGAATCTGTTTTTTTTTTTTAATGCTAAGAAACAAATGCCTAATAGTATACAGGATTATGAAGATAGTGACATAATTACTCATAATATCAAATTTGTATGTTTTCCTTTTTCTTATATCCAGAGTTCTAGAGAGAATTTACTTTCAGAAAGTTTCTAGCTAAATTTGTGTAATGCCATAAAGTTGGAGATGCAATTTCTGGGAAAACTGATTTGTGTAGACCCAATCTCTATGTCAGAGCATTTAAGGATACTTATGCCTGCTGCTGGATAATGCTTAGGCATATTCTTTTGTAGAACTAAAGTACTGTCTAAAGTGGATAGTTTAATGGGTAATCGTAAGCTTTGATGGCGAAGTCAGAATAATCAATGGTGAATTTTTCAGGACTGATAAGCAATAGTGTGTTGGCATTTTGAAATCCAGATGAATATGCTGTTGCTTTCTTTTTCTTCTGTAAATGTGGTTTCATATTCAGTGCATTCACATACCACCCTAAATCATTTAATAAATTCAACAAGATATTTAAGGAACAAAATATCAACTTGGCACCTACTAATAGATACTCAGTTTTAAAATTGCTAAATTCAAAAACAAAACATGAATTCCCACCAATTAACAGATCCGGAATATACCAAATAAGTTGTAAGAATTCTGAAAAATGCTATATAGGTCAAACTACAAGAAACCTAGAAACCAGAGTCTAAGAGCACTTTAGAAACATCAAAATGAAACAAGAAGGTAAGTGAGAAGTAGCATTTCATTTTGGAATGAAAATCATGACATTGATCCAAATCCAAAACTATTAAAAAGGAGTGATAAACCAAAATAAACTAAGAACCGAGTAATGAACTTTGAAATTCCACCAGTAGATAATTTGACTAAGAAGTTCATAGTTCCGCTGCCAAAGAAAAGTGAGCAGAAGCCAACAGACAGTTGGAAAGAGGTTGGTAATGGAGTCAACAGCTTCCAAAACTAGTCCCTCAGTAATAAGTGACCATATGTCTAAAAAACCGGCTACAAATGTTTTTTTTTTTTTTTAAATTAATTTTGATGTCACTGTTATTAAATTCCTCCAATCATGCATAATCTAGTTATTGTGTTTAGGCTGGGTGATCATATACCTTATCTATTTACGTTATGACTACCCAGCATCAGTCTCTCTATAACCTTGGAAATAGCTGCTGAGTCACAATCTAAACTTGTTTAGGACATTCTCAACATCTCATTTTAGCTGCTGACATCTTCATTGAATAATAACTAGTTCACAGAGATCATTAACACCTATTTTATTTCTCAGATATGTCTTTACTTAAATCCTTTCATGGAAGTGTTGAAAACAGTGTTGTTGTATAAATTAAATTTATTGGGAGTCGATTAATGACACTAAACAACACTTACTTTTAAATTTTCCCAGAACTACTTTCAGAGGCCTTCCCTCTATCTTCAGCTGGACATCGACTTGTTCTCATTGGTGTAGCTGGCAATATTTTGTAATCAGTCTCCTCTGGTGGCAGTTCGAGGAACTTGCTGAACAAATCTTTCTGTGGGATGTCGAAATTGAATACTTTGTTCCTATTTTTTGAAATAAAGATTTGTTCCCATGTGGATAGTTCCTGTTTTCCTGATGTATGTTTTAGTAATTTTGGTTCTGGATTTATGTTGTGGTTTTTTTTCCCAAAAATGCGTGGCAACTGCTGATTTTTCTAATTGTTTGTATTTTATGTTCCTAAAGTGTTCCTTTGCTCTTGTTTCTAAATTTCTTTTGGTTTTTCCAATATAAATTTGACTACATCACAGTATTCAATTTGATATATACCAGATTTTTTGTTAGATGGAATGGCATCTTTGATGTTTGAGCAAATTAGGTTTTTTAAGGAGTAATGGTTCACTGGTGCTAATTGAATGTTTTGCTTTTGAAGACTTTTTTGAATTTATCAAAGGCCCATGGATGGTAAGTGAATTTTTTGAAGATCATTTTAGTTTCTGTAGCTGAGAGGGTTGTGGTTTCCTTTAGTAGTTTCTTCTTTTTTGCTAAGTTCACTTTTTTGTCTACTAGTGATTTGGGAAAGTCATTTTTCTGTGCTATTTCAATAATTTTGTTGTATTCTATTTTGTATTCTTCTGCTATGAGAGGGATATTGACCAGTCTGTGTGCTAAACTATTAAAGATTGCCTGTTTGTGGGATCTTGGATTGTAGCCATTAGCTTTTATGTAGTTGTCTGTCTGTGTTAGTTTTCTGTAAATGCCAAAGTTTATTCTATTTTTATTTCTGATTATTTTTAGATCTAAAAATGGTAAATACTCGTCTTTTTCAACTTCTACAGTGAACTTGATGCTTGTTTCTTGAATATTTAAAAGTTTTAGTGCAACACTGATGCATCACTAACAACTTGCATACAATCATTTGAAAAAACAATAGCAAAATCAAGTATAATATAAAACAAATATACAGTTAAACCAGATAACCCAACCTTACCTAGACTTTATGGCTTACCCAAAATACACAAACCATTCATAACAATGAGACCTATCGTTAGCAGTATAAATTCACCAACATACAAACTTGCAAAGTGACTAATAAACAAATTCAACTCCTTTCCAAAATTCGATAGCCTAAGCATCAAAAACACCAATGAACTTATAGAACACATTAAGGATACTGAACTAAATGAAGAGGACACACTAGTCTCATTTGACCTTAAATCACTGTTTCCCAGCATACCAGTTAAACAACTCCCAACGTTGATAGAAAAATGGCTCAAATCACTTGGAATGTCATCTCTTGAAATTTCAGATTACATCAAACTAACCAAATTATGCATAGAACAGAATTTCTTCCAGTTTCAAACAAAATATTTCCATCAAACTTCAGGGTTAGCAACGGGCAACCCCTTATCACCCTTCCTGGCCGATCTGTACATGAGTGCACTAGAAATAAGCATCACTAAAGGTTTCCCATGGATGTTCAAACTCTGGCAAAGATATATAGATGACATATTTGCCATAGTGCCAAAAAAACACATCAGTGATGCACTAAGACTTTTAAATATTCAAGAAAAAAGCATCAAGTTCACTGTAAAAGTTGAAAAGACGAGTATTTACCATTTTTAGATCTAAAAATAATCAGAAATAAAAATAGAATAAACTTTGGCATTTACAGAAAACTAACACAGACAGACAACTACATAAAAGCTAATGGCTACAATCCAAGATCCCACAAACAGGCAATCTTTAATAGTTTAGCACACAGACTGATCAACATCCCTCTCACAACAGAAGAATACAAAATAGAATACAACAAAATTATTGAAATAGCACAGAAAAATGACTTTCCCAAATCACTAGTAGACAAAAAAGTGAACTTAGCAAAAAAGAAGAAACTACTAAAGGAAACCACAACCCTCTCAGCTACAGAAACTAAAATGATCTTCAAAAAATTCACTTACCATCCATGGGCCTTTGATAAATTCAAAATAGTCTTCAAAAAACAAAACATTCAACTATTATGGGTGCATTATAAGTTGGTGATTGACAGTTGAAGGAGTGGGGAAAGAGAGGGGATAGCACCGTTTCCACTTTACCGTCCCTCTCCACGTGCTAGGCAATGAAGGTGACGGGTAGAGGGGAGGTGGAAGTTCGGTTGCAGTCAGTTGCAGTAATGCACATGCACATATTCCTAGAAATTTGCATACTGCAGTATTAATCGTAAGATTGCCGTAAGACTGTCTACACGTTTAAGTGAGCAGTTACCTAAGTACAGCATATGAGTTTGTAACCGCGATGTACATGCCTGATTTTCTTCACTAGCGTATTTCTCTTTCCCTACTCTAACTATGGTATTCTTACTTACACCAACAGCAGCTGAGGTTCTGTCCAGTACTTTTGAAATGGGAATTATTGGACTCCCATTGTCTCTTTCATCCTCAAAATATTTTCTTACGGAACATATAATTTCCCTTGCTTGTTCTTTAATTGGGATTCCGTGCCCAAAAACATTTTTTGTGGTCTTCGCAGATAGTTTCTTTCTGTCTGTTTCTGTAGCACAAGTGTTTGCGGTAGCCATGAGTAACGATAATTAGCTAAATATTAAAGTTGCATGGAAACACTAAAGTTGATCACAGAAACACTAAAGTTGATCACAGAAACACTGAAGTTGATCACTGAAACACACAAATTATATTGCGAAAATGTAAAGCTGTTTACACTCTGTGAAACATCTGAAGCAGTACACTCTTAGTTTGGCAGTGATGTCAGGGAAAAATACCCTAAGTAAGGGTTGGTCATTAAACTGTAAAGGTTGGTCATTGACTCAGAAAACGTCATAAGCTATTCCTTGAAACTAAATCCATACCTGTTCCCTTTCAACAACGCATACCGTCTCATACTAAAGGGCAACGAACGACGACGGTATTGTGATACTGCTGATTCATAAGCGAAGCAACAAAGGAGCAGTGTCTGTTTACTGAAAACCTCAACATGCCGATAGAATAGCGTCATGCATAAAGCATGCGATAAAGTTGGCAACATAGGATAAGCGGCTCGGGTTGCTATGGCAACAGTTTACTTTTGATTGGTGGATTGCTGGTTGCTAGGCGACGGCAATGACGTGTCAGTGACGTGTTTATCTCCTCTCCTTGTTTTCGCAGCTGAACAGCACGTGGAGGCAAAACGCCCATCACCAACTTATAATGCACCCATAATAGCACCAGTGAACCATTACTCCTTAAAAAACCTAATTTGCTCAAACATCAAAGATGCCATTCCATCTAACAAAAAATCTGGTATATATCAAATTGAATGCTGTGATGTAGTCAAATTTATATTGGAAAAACCAAAAGAAATTTAGAAACAAGAGCAAAGGAACACTTTAGGAACATAAAATACAAACAATTAGAAAAATCAGCAGTTGCCACGCATTTTTGGGAAAAAAACCACAACATAAATCCAGAACCAAAATTACTAAAACATACATCAGGAAAACAAGAACTATCCACATGGGAACAAATCTTTATTTCAAAAAATAGGAACAAAGTATTCAATTTCGACATCCCCCAGAAAGATTTGTTCAGCAAGTTCCTCGAACCGCCACCAGAGAAGACTGATGACAAAATATTGCCAGCTACACCAAGGAGAACCAGTTGATGTCCGGCTGAAGATAGAGGGAAGGCCTCTGAAACTAGTTCTGGGAAAATTTAAAAGTAAGTGTTATTTAGTGTCATTAATCGACTCCCAATAAATTTAATGTCTTTACTTGCTTTAAAAACCAAAAATGTTCTTTCATACTCATCACTTGGAACAGAAGGGTTAAGCTGCTGCAGTTTATATGAACTATAAAATGGCACAAGCAAAACTTCTTGAGGAAACCTATTTAAAGCTCAGGTTGCTTTTCACCAAAGACTTTTCATTCTTCATTGAATATTCTCATTATTAGTGAGTACTGAATAGTTGGGAATTTAAAATTAATTCTGCATAGCCTTCAGCCCATCTTAGCCTACCCTGGGCAGTACATGGCTACTTAATATTTTTAATTTTCAAAGTATTTATTAAAGATAGGGAAGCATGTTTATAAGAAATTTTAGTGTGTACATCAACATCTCTCTCTAGTTTGAAGGATGGTGTACATTATATCCATATGCCAGAAAACTGAGTTCACTTTAAATAATTGGTTCATGGAAGATAAATACTGAAATATAAAGAGCTACTTGTATACTTACTTTGCAATAACAGTCATTAGTGGAGAAGTAAAAATATTCATATATTTAGAGGCTGGTCTATAGGCTCTGTTGAGCCGAGCATTTAGTTCATGATCAAGCTCATTGAAATGTCGTAGATATAGCTTTCCATACAGTGACCAACACCGTGATCCTAAGCTGCCTGGCTCACGTTTTATCACCTGAAACACATAAATACACACTTCATAGATATTCCAGAAAAACACATTTTTTATTTCTAAGCTTAATGAAAATGAACCTTATGATAAGAAGAAAATAAATACTTACTTCAGCATAATTGAAGAATGAGTAAAGAATCTGCCAAAGTAAAATAAGTGGACAAAGCACAAAATTTGCAATGGCCACCCAAAGTATGTGCTTTGATAGATGTTGTGCTAGCTCTTTTCGCTTTCCAACTTTTTTGTAATCTTCTTTTAGATGCCAGTTGTTTTCAAATGGAGCCCAAGGACCCCCTAAAACAAAAGAGTGCTTCAAAGTACTTCTGTTGCTGTTTAAACTAATCAATATGACACATTTTAATTATAAAAATGCAGTATCTAATGTTAAAAGACTGAAGGTTTTATACCCCTATATTTAGTCTTATTCACATCATCCTAGATTGCAGAAATATGTTAAATGTTATGCTACACACAATGGTTTCTTATCACAATATTTATTTCTTATCTTTTATAAAAAAAAAAAAAAGGAAAATAACTGTTTATATGGCATCCTCACACTCTAACCGCACCAACAATTTAAAATTATATTTTAAGGTAAAAGATTTCTTGAAAACGTAAAGAGCTTCACTCTACTGCATTCCTTGGTGCAAATATTTGTTGTACATTCCAAACTACATTGCTGTTTATGAAAATTGCAACACCAAAATGTAAACGCATAAATGCAATGAATTTAACACCACAGATTCGGTACATGACAAGTAACAAATAATAAACTTTTCAAATCAATACATGACCTTTGAGTCCTAATATTCAATACTTAGTGTGGCCTCCATGCGCTGCAATTAGAGCTGCTATATGCTGTGGCATTGAATAAAAAAGGTTCTGAATACATTCCTGAGGGATTTTCCTCCACACAGTTTGTATTCGAGCCCACAAATCCTTGACTGGTTACTGGAGGACAGTGATGCACCAAGTGCCAATCAACCATATCCCAGGCATGTTCGACGGACGATATGTCCAGCAAATGTGCAAGCTAAGGAACCTGTGGTACCTGTCACTCTTCAAAGAAAGTTTGTACATTCCTCACAATATGTGGCTGGACCTTATCCTGCTGAAATATGCAGATGCCTGAAGCAGGGGGAATACCTCAGCCTCTAAAACCACCTTTAGGTACTGGTTGCTGTTCAAAATGACCTTAATTTGCAGGAGACATGATCAGTTGTTGTAACTAATGGCACTCCAAACCATCACAGTTGGTGTTTGTCTGCTATACTCTCTAGGTTGCACTCACTATGATACTACTGGACATGTATTCGGCCATTACTGTAGGACACGTTGAAGAGGGACTCGCCCGAAAAGACTACATTTTGAAAACTCAGCATCCCAGTGACGATGTTCACGTGCCCATTGCAGTCATAGGAGCTTATGGTTTCTGGACAATGGAAACTGACATAATGGCATTTATGCAATCAGTCCAACCTGCAGCAGAGGGTGACGAACCATTGATGCAGACAAGTTCACACCTGTTGCAGTGCTCCAGCATTGAGCTGACACTGTGGATGAAGCTGTACAGTACATTATGGCCATGCGGACAATATGCAATACTTTAAAAGAAATCGGGATTATCATACTTACAGCACTCGAATAACTGAGGCACTGCATTTACAATATCACTGATTCAATCGTACTCTTAATAGCATAACCCATAAAGGAATAATTCTGTTCAATAAGCTACCCAAATCCTTAAAAGCTATGCCAGGGAGAATATTTAAATCCAATGTATATAAATTGTTATTAAAGCACAAATTTTACAGCATTTATGATTATCTCAGTGCAGATATCTAGCTAAGTAGACACTATTTTAGTATGTTTCTGTATATATTTAATACCTGTATATATTTAGTTTAATCCTTATCTTATACGTTATGACGAAGCCATATGTACAAATTGTATATCTATGGTGAATAAAACTCAACCCTACTCTACTCTACTCTACTCTGCTCAGCCTACATGTTCCCCATCTCTCTGCAAATCTAATCACTTATTGTTTGCATACTCTTCTACGGTTCCACGAAGTTTGGAGTTATTCAGGAAATTCTTTCTTGGTGTTGCAATTTTCACAAATGCAGTGTAATTATGATTAACTGAAATCCTTCTGGAGTGGAGTGTAATGAAGTTGTATGCATCAGAAATCTGGCTTTCAAATATTACTTTACCAAACAAGCAAAAATAAGCCAGCTTCCATCTGGATTAAGAATGCTATTTAATTGCAAAATCTTTACTATCTATATTATAGTTCTGAGGAAGAGCTAGAGCTAACAGCATATTGTTATGTTGACAACAAAGAAATATAACAATTATAATAAATATTTGCAACAAAACTTCACTTATCTTATGGTATAGTTATTAATTCTCCAATGTAAGTAGTGTATTACACATTTTGTAATTCAACGGGCTGCCCACCAATTAATGGCCTGGGCCAAATACTGGCGAGCAGCTCAACAATTGTAATAGCTTAGTGCACAAATAAATAAATAAATAAAAAAATAATTCTCCAGGATCAGCTTCACAATTTCATTGAGTGCATCACAGCTCATTGAATTAATTTATAGATGAGTCATATTTATTGCGACTCATCTATAAATTAATAATTATTTCGCTTCACTGTGGTGTTCCAATACAGTTAAATCTCGATATAGCTCATTGAATGTTTGTTTTGTTGTTATAGTTACTGAACTAGATGATAGATAATTTTTTACTGTACTGCCAACTACTGAAGTATGAGGTCTGTTCAAAAAGTATCTCAAATTTTGTGTTTTTTCAAAAAGTATTTGTTTATTCATGAATATCTATTTTGTTCGCTTTAAAATAATCCCCACCAGATATTATACACTTGTGCCAACGTATTTTCCAATCCTCAAAGCACTTTAAAAAATCATTTTTTGTGATCTTGTTCAGTTCCTCCGATGCCATCTTTATCTCCTCAATCATGGCATAGCATTGTCCTTTCATAGGCCTCTTCAGTTTTGGAGAACAAAAAAGTCACAGGGGGCCAGATCTGGGAAATACGGTGGCTGCGGCAACATAAGTGTGTTGTTTTTGGCCAAAAATTTGCGCACAAGTAATGAAGTGTGAGCAGGGGTGTTATCATGGTGCAAAAGCCAATTTTTGTTCTTCCACAAATCTGGACATTTCTGGCAGATTGCTTCATGCAACTTGCACATAATTTGCAGGTAATATTCTTTACTGACCGTTCCATCCTGTGGCAAGCACTTGTGATGCACCAAGCTCCTGCAATTGAAGAAAACTGTAAGCAAATTGTTCACATCTGACCGAACTTGGCGAGCTTTTCTCGGTCTTGGCTCATGTGGCAACACCCACTGGGATGATTGAGCTTTAGTTTCCACGTCATAACCATAAACCCATGATTTGTAACCAGTTATGATCCTCTGGAGCAAATTTGGGTCGTCATGGACAAAGTCCAACAGCTTCTTAGCAATGTTAATGCAATGGTGTTTTTGGTTGAAATTGAGCAACTTTGGTACGAATTTTGCAGTGACCCATCTCATACCCAAATCATTGGACAAAATAGAATGGCACGAGCCAGTTGATATGTTTAGGTCCTCAGCAACTTTTCAAATGGTGATTCGCTGATTGGTCAATACTATTTTCTTCAATTCTTTAATGTTTTCATCTGTTGCTGACGAGCTCAGGAGTCCAGGATGCTCTTTGTCGTTCACGTCTCCTCGACCTTCTGAGAATCTCTTGCACCATCGATTAACATTGCTTTGGTCCAAGGTAGCTTCACCATATGCCACAGTTAACATTTGAAATGCATCCAAGCACTTAATTTTGTTTTTCACACTAAATTTGATTGTTTCTTTGTTCCATTTTTTTGGAATAGACAAAAATCGAAGACAAACCAAAACACGTCCAAGCAAAATAGCTGTCAACAATTAACTGAACATTCAAAATTACCAAGCTTATGCTCTCACTCAATAAGTGATCGACATGAGTACCAACATACTGCCACTAAACAATCGAAAATTGAATAGACGCAGTCCACGATAATTCAAAATTTGTGATACTTTTTGAACAGACCTTGTACATCAAATTTGTTGACATGATCAATAAGCTGAGGATGCAATAATTAAGATTAAAAACTAGTGCTGGAGAATTTATAATTATACCAGAAGATAAGTGAAGTTTTATTAAAATTATTGGCTCTTCTTTCTAATATGCGACGCAACAATTTTTTTCTAATTCCTTCACACTTTTTTATGTGTTTACATACTACCATGATTTCTAATATAATTTCTTTACTTTTAGTGCAATTTTGTGTTGGAGGGCATTCTCCTAACGTTATTAATTGTTTGTTTATTTACTTACTGCATAATGTAGCCATACTGAAGAATTCAGTGCAGCCAAAATCGACGAATGCAAAATTGGACGATGCAAGTTTCATCGTGGGTGCTGCAATTAGACTTTAGAGCGTATTTGCATCCCTCCTGTTGTTGGAGCATATAGTCATCCGCACCTCATTCGTTTCCACATCGATCATTCCCAAGATCCAGTTGCCCTCTACAACGCACCCACAATAAAACTTGCGTCCTCCTATTTTGCATTCGTCAATTTTCCCCCTTGCAGTATACTTGGTGTCATTTGACATCATGCACACTTTGTGGAAGTAGCCGAATCAGTCCGATAGAGTCTGTGAGCTCATACATGTATTTCCTACGGAGCACTCCATTATCGTCATATGCAGGAGCGTTTATGTGCAAAGCAGTGCATGAGTAACAAAATTTGACTGGGCGATAACCATGTTCCTTTGCACACGGACTGCGTTGCCTATGTCTGGGGCATTTTTGCACAAGTTTTACATATCTTTTTCATGTTGGCTGCAATGCCAGAACCGGCTGTTCGTCTGCTTGCACATGCGTATATGTGCACCTTTGGACTTAGAAAATATTCTCGCATTGCACAAAAGAAAGTTTCTCCAAAATATTTATTATAATTGTTATAGTTGTATTGCTTCACTATCAATAGCTTCAGATTTTTTCAATTTATTAACTACACATAAACTTGAGGTATAGCACCACAAAAATTCTGTAAAATCATATCACATTACTTTAAACAGATGTAGAAAAGCTGCCAATAAAAATGACAAATGACAATAATTTATCTCAATAATTGCTTATTCCAAATGACCACCACCACTGCTTCAAATAACCTGGACTGTAAGGTTACTTTTGGTTTCCATTGTAAAAAAGAGGGAATTGTTGAGGAATTTGCCAACATAAGCATTAGGTGTTACAGATGTATCATCTTCATTAACAGCCTGTAAACCAAGTAAAGGAATTCCCTCCTTTCAAACACACAGTAAATAAATTAAATTTAAAGGGAGTCGATTAATGACACTAAACACTTACTTTTAAATTTTTCCAGAACATGTTTCAGAGACTTTGCCTCTATCCTCAACCGGCCATCGATTGAGGATAGAGGCAAAGTCTCTGAAACATGTTCCGGAAAAATTTAAAAGTAAGTGTTGTTTAGTGTCATTAATTGACTCCCTTTAAATTTAATTTATCATAACAACACTGTTTTCAACACTTCCATGAAAGGAATTACACAGTAAATAACTTTACTCCTTGTATTATAGCTGTATGTGTTAATAACAATGATATGAATTTAAATGTTCGAAGAAAAACCAATTAAGTCAGAACTGAAACATATACATAATTTATACTTTTTCATATCTTGACCAGTTTCAAGGGCTACTAATTGCTCTCATTATCTCTGGCTCATGTTGGTCATTCCTAATGAGAGCAAGCCTTTTGAAACTAGTCAAAAAAAATGAATGTGATTATTGCTAAGCAGTAGTTCAACTTCATATGAAGTATTATTTAGCTGTGAAGTTTCAGTACTGATAACAGAACAATAACAAAACATGTAATTCACAAAGTTAAAAAGCACATTCCTCAATACCCAAAATGAACACATTGATGGCTCTTAAAAAGGGAGGCACATCAATAACATGATAAGGACTGTCTGCACTTCCTCTATTTATACTATGTATTGATGTTCAAATTGGGCAATTATCAGTGCACAAAATAGCTCCATGTAAAGAGCATAGTAACAGTGTACACTAACAACGTACACTAACAGTGTACTCCCACATGGAATGACAAACTGAGTGTCTCTCCCTGTATCTGTAATCTTTTCTTATTGCTGGATACTCATACTTCACCATAGTATAAGAATTCATTCTGATTAATAAAATAGCTTCTTTTGCAGTACTGTGTATAAAAACAAATGGTGTCTTATGAAAGGAGAATCAGAACAGAAAAATTTCATGTTATAGCTGGGAAATCATCTTCCATTCTATGTGCAACTGCTCTAACCACTAAGCCACCAAGGCAACATGTCAATGCAACATTAAATTTCCAACTGACTTTCCTGGTAGACCATGAGAAAACCTCAATTTTATACGTCAATGGCAACTTAAGTTACCTTAAAGCCCGGGGTAGGGGTAATATGCCAGCCTCTGGTTCCTGAGGTCACAGGTTCAAACCTGCAATGGACTTTTTGAACATTAAAGTCCTTAGCATGGCTCCATTTGGAAGGGAAGTAAAGTGGGTGGTTCCGTGTCATATATCTGTGAAATAAAAAAGAACCTCTTGCCTGATAAAGATGCTCTGGACAAAATTAACTGCTCTTTAAACCCAATAATCATATTATCACCATAATTTCAACACAAGAAATAAGCATAAATTAGACTACCGAGATGCAGATTAGCTCAGCGCAAACACTTGTTTTTATAATGGTATTAACATGTTCAACAAACTACCTGAGGCAGCAAGAGTTGTCCCAATTAATAGAATAAAAGTATGTATTCACAACTGGCTATTAAATAGGCCATTTTACTCAATTAACGAATTTATGGATAATACTGTTGACATTACTCTGTAATTTAAATTTATGTAATCTGTAGCCACATAGGTAATTACTGATTTATATATTTTAGTATTGTAATTATGATAATGTCATTTCTGGATGTATTCTGGTCTCTGATAAATAAAGAAGATTATTATTATTATGATAATTATGATGATGGTTATTATTATTATCATCATTATTATCATAATTATCATTATTATTAATAATAACATAGAAAGGGATGCTGAGAACCACAGCAGTTAAAGGGTATCCATAAATAAAAACTCAATTTGATTTTAAAGTCTGTAAGTTGCCACTGGAGTACCTGATCTTAAGATTTCCTTATGCTTTAGCGGGAAGATGCAAGGAGTCAGTTGCAGAATTTAATGTCATACCATCATACTGCCATGGTAGGTCAATGGTTACAGCAGTTGCACATAAAGCTGAAGACCTGTGGTTCAAATTCCAGCTATGGCATTGAGTTTTTCAGTTATGATTCTCATTTCATAGTTGGCCTACACATGGTTTGTGTTTGTTAGAATGATCAATTATCATTCACTGATTTTATAAACAGTAAAGTGATATCTTACTAATGGAAAATGATGCTCATATTTTATGGCATGCACATAACTAAGATAAATAAAGCATAATTTTAAAAATAGCTTTTATTCTTACAAAAGAGAAGAAGTTCGATGTTATATTTAAGACCTCTGGTGAGGAAAACGACTTCACCAAGGAATGGTAACCGCAGTCGAACTGGAAGCAAAGACTTGTTCACCATTGCTACCATGTAATTTTTGAACCTAAAACATACAGCACACATATACACATATGAAATAAAAATTTAATGATAATGTAAACAAGACTATTTCTGGAAGTTAGATAATATAATTATATTACATAACTGTGAATCACATTTGTAGCAGTACAGCCAGAATTTGTTTATGCACAAGTAAAATTAACAAAAAATCCCTTTGAATTGAGCTTATGATTCAGATTTATTCATCAATTGAAAAGATTACATTATGTGAAATAATA
Source organism: Mantis religiosa (assembly GCA_030765055.1). Classification (NCBI taxonomy): domain Eukaryota; kingdom Metazoa; phylum Arthropoda; class Insecta; order Mantodea; family Mantidae; genus Mantis; species Mantis religiosa. The sequence goes on along the minus strand of CM060956.1, from coordinate 95,746,309 downwards.
TATATACACGAGGGTTGTTCAAGTCAATCTAGGGCATTTTTTTTTTTTTTTCAGGTTTAAATGGATGCCTAGGCTGGAGGTTTTGTATGCAGTAGACAATGGCTTATGATTCAGATTTATTCATCAATTGAAAAGATTACATTATGTGAAATAATATATATACACGAGGGTTGTTCAAGTCAATCCAGGACATTTATTTTTTTTCAGGTTTAAATGGATGCCTAGGCTGGAGGTTTTGTATGCAGTAGACAATGGCACCTGTGTCCTTTTACTGGTAGAGGTGCTCATTTCCCTTGCTTCTGGAGAGACCGTTATTCAAGATGGCAGACAACAGTGTCTACATGGAACAGCTTTTGGTGAAGGAGGGCATAAACCTGCTGAAATTTACAGAAGACTTCAGGTTCAGTACGGTGATGAGACACTCAGTAGCAGTAACACATTTGAATGGTGTAAGCACTTCAAAGATGGCTGTATCGCGATCACTGAAGATTCTAGTCGTGGTGGATCACAGCCAACAGTAGTCATTCCTGAGAACATTCAGCACGTGGAGCAGCTGATCCTGGATAATCGTCGCATAACCTTGCAATTACACACCCTTGCAATTTCACAAGTTATTAAGCCTTAAGTAAGATTTTAAGTCCCGGGTATAGGACTGGTGCCCACTCAGCATCGTTAGGAAATTGAGGAGCTATGCAGGTAGTGAACCCTGGTCTAACAATTTTCCAACTGGGGGTGCCGAGAAGCTCACTACATCTACTCTCCATATCGCTTGGATGACCACCCACCTCTGCCTTGTGTATGTGGGTGTGAGGCCGGCAGTCGGGTTGGCAGGCTCTGGCCCACTTTGGGCAGTTATGCCATGGTTTATGTTTATTAAAAAGAATCTCAAAAATGGTTAAGTTTCAAAGTTTTATATAATCTCTGTGTTTTAATAATCTGCATTTTGTGTGTGCATAACATTTTTTTCAATCATTTTGGTTTACCAATTACACAAAAGTTATTCAGAATGAAGAGGGCTTCATAGACTATTTTGAGGAAATACAAGATACACTTCTCATGCAAAATGTATTAAATATGTAATATTTTATTAAAAAAATTAAGCAAGGGAGAGTTTCTTGAAAATCTCTGTTGCATTTTGCAAGATACTGAACTAAATTGTTATTTATTAAACTTTTCATTTTTCAATTACACTATTCGCAGACACATAAACCTTTTTCTTAAACATGCACTTGGATTCAGGGTGCTTTGAAACCATCTTTATTCCTTTATTGCCTACTAGGTACATTGTAGAGAAAATAAAAAAAATAAAAACAGGGAGAGGAGATATACAGAAAAAACAAACGAAAAAGCTTTGTCATATAAAGAGGAACAACAGCAATTTGTTCAACTTAGATATCACTCTCTAAACTGCAGCATTCATAAAATGTTTCAATAATGCAAGTTATTCTACATGATAGGTTAAAAAAATGCATAACTCACAGTGCACAAGAATATGAATCTTGTTTTAATGTGTAATTTATCTCAAAGTTTTCTTACTTATGTTACAAATGCTCGATATATGCCGTTTTGTCACTCCACACACAACTACTTGTATTCCGTCTCTTCCCATACACAAGACAACATGGCAACAGTGATACTTTTGAAGGTGGCTTTGAACTTAAACAAGCACTGTTTAAGTTCCTGAATATCCACCAGCAGAGCAGGAACAAATATCTGATCTTTAACATAATCCGAAAAGAAGAAATCGCATGATATGATCTGGTGAACATGTGGAAAGGGTAAGAGCATCAGCTTACCTTCCACTCTGCGTTCCATTAATCGTTGCAGAAGTTATTGATTTAAAAATGCTCTGACCTCCCTATGGAAATCAGGTGGTGCACCATCCTGTAGCAGCAGTAATGGTCCCTGTCACCATTCATCTGGAGTAACAGCCATTCTGTGAGTATGTCCAGTAAGTCAGCCCTGTCACTGTTTATTGAAGAACAGGTTGTAGATCATCTTGTTTGAAACAGAACAGAATACATTTGCCTTAGGGGATTCCCGCACATGTCCCACATAACAATGGGAGTTCATTGTACCCCAAATGCGAATGTTTTGTTTGTTCACCTTTCCTTTCACACGAAAAGTAGCTTTGCCACTGAAAACTAATCTGTCAACAAAACCATCTTCTTCAAAAAGTTCCTGCAATGCCATGCAAAAGTTGAAATGTCATTAGCTGTTAGAGCTAAACGAAACTGTAAGCGATATGGCTTTATCTTTAGGTGCCTTCATAACACACGTCATACTATGGTTTGAGGAATTTGCAGTTCCCTACCACACTTTGTAGTCTTAGGACTACAGAGATAAATATCCTTAATCCAATTCACCTCCACTTCTGACACAGCGGGACGCCCACTGTTTTTCCCTTTGCACAAATTGTGTGTACCATCTGCGAATAGAGTTGGAGGGAGGCTCCTTCCCATAAAATGGTGATGAATTATGGAAACGGATCAGTGTTGTTGATAAAAAATACATAAAGCTTTCTCCTTACTACTAACATCATTTTGTTAAACACTGCTGTAACTGCCAACTGGTGGTAATTGATTTCATTAAAACTGATGCAACACAAAACTTAGAGAGTTTGTCTAACCACTACTGCAACAATAAAAATGTCATGTTTTCCACGTTTTCTTTAATAAAAATAAAAATCACGAACACTGACAATCATTTACAATAACCCTGTATAGCTTTAGCACCACAGAATAAATTTTACATACCTAAAACACCAAAAAGCTGACTAGTTATATGCTGTGAAAACTGATTCATACTATATTTATGACTGAACAAAAAGAAATATGAAAAAAATACTATTGCATAAGTAAACAGACAAATTACACTAGGAAACCATTTCCAGTATGCAAACCATTACATTAATTCAAGCTATACTACTGAAAAATGACACATCAACAGAACTAAATTATGCACTTTGCCTTATGCAAGGAAGAATTAAACAATGAAATTCCACCAGTAAACATCCTAAGCAGTTTTGTCACTCAGAAACTAATTATGTTTAAATTTTAATTGAAATAGTCCAATCAACTGAAAATTCAAGTAAATTATTTATCTGTTCATTTTTTCCAAAAATTTCAAATTGGTATCTCTTTTGATAGGTGAATGAATATGAAGGTATAATCTTTTTAATGTTAACCTGTTTCTATTCTGCAAACTTATGTTAAGTATAAGGATACATATAACTACTATTGATTCTAACCTTGATTACTTGCACAATGTCATGGACTTACCTTAATATTCTATGGTATATGTCCAATTCTGAGAGATCACGTTTATGTATGCACATCTGTTGTTCTATCTGGACTTCTCGCACTCTACGCTGAATTTCGTGCCATGTCAAGTTGTCCAAGTCACTCTGCAAAAATAATTTGGAATGAACTGACGTGGACTCACATTTAAGTCATTTGCTATGGCAAGATAGAACAAAAGGTGTGAGGAGAACCATATTTTACTGGGCATTTTAATATCTTCTTTTGTTTTCATATACTTTTACTAGTATATTTTAAGTAGTGTGTAGTTTTCATGTTATGCTTCTGCTTAATTAAAATAAAAAGATAAAAGTTTTTCTATAGGTACTTCTACAAGCTTCCATATTTTAGTTTTACAGTTCTGAGACTCCCTCAGTGACTGGTCATGGTAGCAACAATGATGATACGCTTATAAGATCTATGCAGCAAATAATTCACTGATCTATAATAGAATTCATTAATTAAATGCACACACAAAATTAAATAGTATAAGGTCTCTGTGCATGGAAAAGTAACTTTCTGGTTCAGAAGATTGCAGGGTTTAATAAGGCAAAGAGTGATGCTTTTTATGTGCATAAAAATCCTTACCATTCCTCACGGAAGTAAAGTCTGAAATCTTTCATAATAAATTTATGGAACATAAAAGAACCTCAAGACTGATAAAGAGACCTCTGAACAAAATTATGTATTTCATTACCAATATAGAGTAGGGTACTGAAAACCATAGCTGTGATAGAGCATGCATAAATAAAAACTGAAATTGAGATAACAAATGGGTTCCAAAAATTTATCTTTTGTTTACATCTTAAGGATTGATTATATATAAATATAAAACCATTATCTTCACTAGACTGTATGTCTTAACCTTAAAAACAATTTCAAAACTTACTCCAACACTTTGTTGTCATCCACCACGATATATGCCAAGGTGACCGACAACTGCAGAGACTCCTAAAAATGTGTTAGACAAAAACACTCCACTAACACATGACGGACTGAGAGAGCTTTATCAGAAAGCAAAGTGGGACAGGTTTCCCCTTTAGTAACTATGTGTAAAACTGCAGTAGCCAATGCGTAACCAAGCTAATCTGACTTTCAATGAGATGTATGACAAGAGGTTACTTAGGGAACCAGAAGCTCCTTCAATGATAGAAACTTATTACCACGGAGAGTGGACTACTCTTCGCCCTCCCCCCCCCCCCCCTGTCTGACTTGGTAGCGTAGATGGTAGCATGTCTGCCTCACGTTCAAGAGGTCCCGAGTTTGAATCTCGGTCAGGGTGAGTTACCTGGATAAGGTTTTTCTGGAGTTTTCCCTTATCCTCAAAGACGAATCCAGGTACAGATGTATTTTTTTTATCTTGAAAAGTGCAGAGCTATGCGCAGTGGTATCTGGACGAGTCCACCTCAGAACGGTTGCAACTGGAGAGGAGGGCAGGTCAGTTGCATACCAGCTGCGAGCAAGTAAACATGTGCAGAGCTACTCGGTAACACTACAGCTTTTTTCAAAATGTGCTTGTCTCCTGGTTCCAAGAGAGCATCTATAAATGACGCCTCTTAGCAGCACATTAGGAAATAAAGTGCTACATTTAAAAACACGAGAAGTAATAAACAATATCCATAGATTTATAAAAAAGCAACAATGGTCTGGGGAAGGGTATCTGAGGCAACAGTTGTGTCTGAAAGTAGTTTAGGAGAGTTATTAAGGAAAGAAAAGCCATTGGTGCTAGTGCAACAACGTCCTTCTCTATGCCCAGTAAACAAAGATTAACCCTTCCCGAGCGGACATGTTTTACGGCTCTGAGCGGAAGGTAATTTTATAAAAATATGTAACCCTTCAAAATACAAATAAAAGTATAATTTCATGCTTGAATGTATTAAAAACGTGCTGTACCTTGTTTTTTTGTTGAATTCCACCACTGTTGTTCGACAGGAGTGAAGATTTGTTAAACTGCGTAAAAATGTTCCTGCAAAATCGGCATAAGTGCCATTTTTGGATATTGCATCACATCTTGTAGTTCTAACACACACATACACACGTGTTCACACATAAACTAGGAACAGTTCAGGAACTAAATACTGTCATATAAGTATATGTAACATATGTTTTGTAAAACCGATGGTAATAATAGATAATAATTCATAACTTTGATAGAAATTTGAGGTTACACCTAGCTGGAGCAGGGTATCTACGGTTTCAGACTGATGGTTTTATCTCAGGATTATTCACACAGGGGAGCAAGGGAATAACAAACATCATATAATGTTCAGGGGTGTGAAAATCTTTCCCTAATATTGTTCTTTTGTGTGATATATTTTGAAACACACATCTGGATGCAGGGGAGGCTTGGAGACGCAGGTTTCACAAAAATATATTGTTTTCTTTATTTGTTTTTGGGCCTTACATACCACACAAGGATTTGCCCAACTTCCTTGCTCTCTTCTCCCCATGAAATGTGGAAATCCATTTAGCCTTTCCAAAGTTGGGCCCTGTGAAATACGACCCTTACTTGACGTAGCATTGTTTTGCCGCGCACCCATTCGCTCCGCCACCAGAGATCTGACGAGATGCTTGCGAAATTTTCTATGTGACAGGATCGGTTTACATTTGCTTGTCATATGCATTGTATATAACAGGTACGAATTTACAATGCAAACTTCCAGCAACCAGAAAAACATTTTTCTATACCACTTGCGTGTTCTCCTGCAGAACTGATACTGCGCAATATAATTATCAGTTCTATCGACACCACCCATGTGTCGAGTGTAGTCCAAAATAATGTTTGGTTTCAATGTTGCTGCCTGGTTTGGAAATTTTGAAGGCACCTCTGTCATTTCGTTTTTATCGCCCTTGTGACTGGTACTGAGAACTGTTACAGTTCTTTTGTCTTTCCAGCACAGAGCAAGCTTTTGCTGATTGCGGAAGCTTTTTATCTCACCCCTCTTCATTTTCTTTACGTTTCCTGGCTTTAGTTGGTGTGGCATATTTTTTCTGTTGCCCATAACTGTCCCAGTAGTCACCATATTCATTTTCCACAATTCATCAGCCAATTCAAGTGATGTATAGTACCTGTCTGTATACACATGGAAACCTTTAGGTGGGTCTACATGATCCTTTAGGAGGGAAGAGCACAGGTCTTTTACAACAAGGGTAGTTTTCAGGAGATTAGAATTTGATTCAGTTTTGCCCATGTAGGGTTGGAAATTGTATAGATACCCATTGGAAGCATCAGATAAGCTGAAAACTTTGATCCCAAATTTTGTTGGTTTATTTGGATTATACACTTTGAATTTTACTCTGCCCTTGAAACTGATGGTGCTCTCGTCGACTGATACAAATGGACCTGGGGAATAGTATAAACTGCATTTTTGCCATAGTTTTTCCATTAAATTTTGAATAAACTCTTCCTTAGTTAATTTTCTGTTTCCCTCAGCATGCGCAAAATGAAGATTCCAAAACAAAAGGAGAAATTCGTCGCGAGAAAATACATCGCTGAAAAATGGAAATTTATCTACCCAGCTTGTAGAAAAATAGTCTGTGACGTCAGAGGTAGGGTGAAGCCCCATGTTAATAATTACCCCAATTAGTGCTTTTATGTCAATAATTGTTGGAGGATTCCAGGATGCAATCCTGGCTTTCTTTGTTGGAGGTGTCGCCAGTTGTTTTTTTTGTGTTTCCTTGAATGCATGTTTCATCCGTAATTATTTTCAGAATTTCGTCATCAAAAAATAGTCCAAAAAAGTCTATGGGAGGAGTATTCTCATCAAAGTGAGAAGGAAGAATCAGTCCCTGTTGAATATTGTGCACTGGTATAACAGATGTAGGGCCAGGGTCAAAATTACTCACCTCTATCCAGCTAGGAGTACTGTTGTCTGCAGTATCACTTGAGTCACTCTCGCACTCACTCACACTTACACATGAATTCTCACATATTTCGCTCTCATTGTCACTGAACACAAAATCTGATAACTCACTATCACTCTGGTTCAACAAAGCTTCAATTTCCTTGTCCGTCAACCCTTTCTTTGCTGCCATTATGCCAAAAAACGAAACAAAATGAGGCTTACTAGTACCAAACACCGCACTGCTTATTGCTTCACTGGTGAGAACAACGAAAGGAATTCCTGACAAAGCAATTTCGGGGATTTACCGACCACCAATGTTTCAAAGCACATTTCCTGCCATCTGCTGGCACTATATCTTAATTATATGAACGTAAATAGCCGACTACAATAGCTCTATAGCTGCGCACCCATATATGGGTTTCCGCTTGTGGGCGACTGGACGCGTCACCCATATATGGGTTTCCGCTCGGGAAGGGTTAAGAACATGTACAAAATCTAATTTGGATGTTTTAATTCAGAAGTAGTTAGGCGAACTATGAATAATTTTTAAAGCACAGAAAAACAAAGAGCAACTTTGACGAAAGTATCACTGGAAGTTGTTTCCGGGCTGTTATGCCGTGGTCTGCAGGCGATAGAGATACCAGGCGTTTCGTCTACTTCTGCGGTAGACATCTTCAATGGCGCGGACGAAGTATCCTTGGTGAAGGTTTCGCTGCGTCTGATGCGTTGGCTGTCAGTGCTGCTGCATTTAAGCCGGGAGCACTGCCCGCTGATTGGACCGGGTGACGGATGGCAGGCGGGGGCGGGGCTTCTTCTGTGGGGCTACTCCGTTCTGATTGGCTCGCGTTGTTTTTTGCTGTTGTGTAATGTTTCCTGCCTTCGATGACTGGGTACCAGCTACTATTGAGTTTTAGAGCCCCTTCTTTCTTATTAAAATTGTTGGGATGCTTGTAAATTTCTATGGCTTCTCGCTGTAGTCTGGAATGATAGTGTACTATTGATGAAAGTTAATATTAATTTCCTGGAACTTGATGGTGAGCTCGCCTTTCGCTTGAATAGCGTGTTGGGCAACAGCAGACTTATCTGTTTGGCCCAGGCGGCAGCTTCTTTTGTGTTCAATGAGCCTGGTGTTGAAGCTGCGTTGTGTTGTTCCAATGTCAACCGAGCCACAAGAACAAGGAATGCTGTATACACCGGCAGACGACAGGGGGTCCCTGGGATCTTTTGCTGAGCGTAGTAAACTGTTTAATTGTTTGGTGGGCTTGAAAATAGTCTTGACACTGTGGCGCTGTAGTATGTGTTCAATCCAATCAGTAACATTTTTGAAATATGGTAGGAAAACTGTGCCCTTGTTTTTGGGTTGGTCTGTCTTCTGAACAGCGGGTTGAGGCCTGGCGGGATGGAAAGCTCTTTTCACTTCTTGGATGGAATAACCATTCAATTGTAGGGCTTGTTCTAGATGACAAAGTTCTTGTTGCAGCAAATGTGGCTCACAAATGCGAGACACACGATTCACAAGTGTCTTGATCATGTCACGTTTTTGTCTAGGGTGATGGTTTGAGTCTTTGCTCAAATATCGGTCAGTGTGAGTGGGCTTGCAGTAAACAGTGTGTCCCAGTGTGCCATCAGCCTTTCTAATGACTAGGACGTCCAGGAACGCTAACCGTCCATCTTTCTCCTTCTCCATGGTGAATTGAATGCGAGTTGATGTTATTGAGGTGTTGGAAGAAGCTTAGGAGGACTTCCTCTCTGTGGGGCCATATGACAAAAGTGTCATCTACATAACGGAACCAGACTGTCGGTTTTTGTGGAGCTGTGTTCAGGGCTGTCTACTTAAAAGATTCCATGAAAAAGTTTGCTATTACCGGACTCAGAGGGCTCCCCATGGCAACGCCGTCCGTCTGCTCATAAAACGACTGGTTCCACTGGAAATATGTCGTGGTGAGCACATGGTGGAAAAGTGCTATTATATCGTCTGGAAAAATGTGTTTCAGCTGAGTAAGAGCTTCCTGTACTGGAACCATGGTGAATAGTGAGACGACGTCGAAACTGATGAGTAGATCGTGAGGCTGCAAGGTGAGACTTTGCAGTTTCTGAATGAAGTGAGTAGAGTCTTTGATAAAGGAGTCCGTAGAGCCGATGTGCGGTTGTAATGAACCGGCTAGATGTTTCGCTATGGCGTACGTGGGAGATCCAATCGCACTAACAATGGGCCTCAGAGGGACCTCTGGCTTGTGGATCTTAGGTAGGCCGTAAAGTCTGGGAGGATGAGCTTCTGATCTGGTGAAGCGGCGTTTATCATCCACTGGCAGGGAAGAATTCTTGATCAGAAGATTCGTTTTTTGGAGAATACGAGCTGTAGGATCACATTGGATTTTGCAGTATGTGTCTGGTTTTAGAAGATCTGAGATTTTGTGATCATAGTCCTGCTTGTTCAAGATTACAGTAGCATTCCCCTTGTCCGCCGAGCAGACAATGATGTTCTTGTTGTCATTCAAATTCCTCAATGCGGTCCTCTCTTGGAACGTTAAGTTGCTGGGTGGAGCCTTAGCATGTTGTAGAATCCTAGCGGATTCACGGCGAATCTCATCGGCTGCTGCTCTCGGAAGGCCTCGTATTCCCGATTCAATGTTGGCAATGATGTCCTCCACAGGTAAAACGGGTGTGACCACCGCGTAATTACCTCCTTTTGCAAGCAATGAGGTCTCAGCTGCCGATAATTGGTGATCAGATAAATTCACCACTGTTCGGCTAGTGTCCATAGGTGTGGGAGGTTTGCATGAAACCGACAGGCGTTCAAACTTTTTCTTATGGCGAGTAGTCGTGCAGTTCTGGTTGTGAGTCATGGAGCTGAATGTGATCCTGTCTGTGTTGTCCCAATCAGATCTGTGAAGTGAGTTACTCACTCGAAGATGTAGGGTGAGCAACTGGCTATTGTTGAAAGCAAGATCCCGGGACGTGAAAGCCTACGTTCACTCATTTGAAGAAAGTATTTATGAAGCTTAAAAATTCTACTGACTTCCAAGGCAGTGTCTGAATCATTAAGAAGAGTTCTTTTGAAGCTAGGATTATTTGGAGGGAGGAAAAAAAAAAAAGCACTAAGCGTGACAGACAAATTTTAATCGAACATCGCACCATACGTCCAAAAAGGCTTAAGTATTTACGAAATATTTGGAGATATTGAAGTGAAGTTTATATAGTTTATATGGATGAAACTTATATACATACAGCACATACTAGACCATATGCCTGGAGTGAAATACATTACAGGGACTCTGCAGCGATATTGAAAGGCCGACAGTTGTTTATTATGCCTGCTGGAGGAGAACAGGGTTTTGTTCCAAATGCCTATGTACTATTTAAGATCCAACAAAAGCATGGAGATTACTACCATAGTAAGAATTACAACTTAGTTTATAAGAGCTGCAAAACTGGCTTCGCGAATGAAATTTGTTTTTAAACACCTTATGCACCGCCCTCCCCTCTCATAATCTTACGCGTGTGACGCATTGTGGCGATAGGTGCACTATCCTCACCACAGTTGCTACTCATCCCTACCGCACAGGATTTCTGTCAAGATAAAATAATACATCTGTAACTCTAAGCTCTATGGACCCTGGGCTCATTTGAGCATCATTTCAACCATTTCACTCACCGTCAGATATGACTTGACGTTGGAGGGCATAAATTAAAAACAAAAAACAAAACAAAAAAAAAGAAGAAAAAAAAACCTTTGCCCATCAGGACTGCACAGCTCTCTGCACTGCAATTCTAAAATCTTCCGAGGTGACATATGGTATGGTAATCTTGGGCTGCATGGTTGCTGCCTTAGCTGCTGAATCTGCCACTTTATTCCACGGCAAGCCCACACGACCAGGAATCCATGCACACACCACACTAATGGTAGAGGCATATAAAACATGGAGGGCACCCTGGATGTGCTGTACAATACGATGATAGTTGTACAACTGACAAAGGCTCTGAGGAGTACTAAAGGAATTTTCATCTTAAGTTCAAAGGAGTTGTCAATAAAATAATGTGGCAAGGGAGCATTTCATTGGCTGGTAGATGAACAACAAATTTTCCTATTTAATATGTTGTCTTTCTCTTCGCAAAACAGTTTGGTTCAAATTGTAATTCTTTACAGGTATTCCTGAACAGAAAAATCTAGAAAACATCTTATTATAACTGTTCACGCTGGAAAGCAAAATGATTTATATGATGCACAATATTTTAATTATTAATGCAAAGTATTTAAGATGGCTGTGTTTGTTGTAGGTCCCAGTCAGCTATCATAGCCATTTATACCATTTGCAAATATTACTTTCCATTAATAAACACTATCTTTGCAGAAAAGCTACATAAACATAAAAAACCTAGAGAAGTGGAGAGAAGACCCATGTATTGATTTTGTTCGATAAATTCATAGAAAGTATCCTCCTGATGCAAGACACAGTGGAATTGATGTTGGAATTCACCACTTTTTAGGTTTCATGTTCACAATGCTAAGACTGACAGAACAAGAAAAGGTAAAGTTTATATATCTACTAATATAAGAACTAGAATAATACATAAAAACTGAAGCTAATAACAGTAAGCAATACAAATTATTATATTAACATAATTTTACATTAGCTGAGGATGTTAGGAGGTCCTACAGAAATATGTTCTAGGTAAACATTAGCAATATATAGAGCATGGAGTACTAGTTTAACTCAAAATTATATTAATTTTGTGTTTCATTGCAACACAGTTCATCCTCATTAAGAAAATTATTATATTAGGTCTTGAATTTGAAGTGTGTTAAACAAAGAATTTGTGACAAGTTTGTTCAAAATGTTATTATGCTCAACATTACATTTATTTTATTTATCTTTCAATGACTCACTTACATTACAAAATATCCTCACTGTTATTAACAGTAATTAAACCACCCAATTTAAAGCAGACATCATTGTTTGCAGGAAGCTGATTATTCCTTTTTTGCCAAAATCTTAAATTTATAATTACAAAAGCATTAATTTGTATAAACTAAAATATTTCACGCAACAGGGATAAAAGGTGTATTATTAGGATAAAACATTGTAATAAAGAGACATCAATGAACTGGTTTGTATGTGTTATAACAATCAGTTGCTATTAAATAAACTTATAAACAGAAACTGCTCGCCTCGGTAGTGTAGATGGCAGTGTGTCTGCCTCACGTTCAAGAGGTCCCAAGTTCGAATCTTGGTCAGGGTGAGTTACCTGGATAAGGTTTTTTTCCAAAGTTTTCCCTTATCCTGAAAGACAAATGTCGGGTAACTCTAAGCTATATGGGCCCTGGGCTCATTTGAGCATCATTTCACCCATTCCATTCATCGTCCGATATGATTTAACATTGGAGGACATAAATTACAAAAAACAGGAACTATAATTAAAAGCCTTAAAAGCCCAGGGGCTGAAATATTTAAGATGTGTAAATAGTCTTTTGTATATATGATCCCCAAACTCAGATTTCCTCATATTCCACTAGGAAATTGCAAGACAGTTGGACGATTTAATGTTGTACCCACATTTTGCCATTGTAGCTCAGTGTTAAAGCAGTCGTGCAAAGAGCAGAAGATCCATGGTTTCAATTCTGGTTATGGCCTCAATTTTTCAGTTCTGATTCTACCTTTCAGAGTTTGCCTACACACAGTTGTGTATATTAGAACACACAATTATCATTGACTAACCATATAAATCCCATGTGGAGTTGCTAGTCTCCCATTGGGTGCCTCCCTAGGTGGCAGATAGGGGAATGCTTGGATATGGTGGGTACCGGGGAAATAAAATACTCGGGGCAGACCAAAACTAGCACTGCTGCCTTGCAGTTTAGTTAATAGTTGGCTCTACAAAGGCTAAGGGAACAAAACCCTATCATAAATTACCTGGACCTCCAGGTTGAGGACTATGGCGGGTAGCTAGTGTTCCCTCCTTGTAAAAGACCAATCACTCAGAATCTAATCAGAGGCCTCGGAATAGATGGATAAACCAGAAACGAATACAGCTACAGGAAATGGGTTAATAACTTGGATCATGGAGCGTTCATTCACTATACCAAATGGGAGCCCTACATACCCAATTGCTGAGATAAAGAAATATAAATTAGAATCTAGGTTTGGAAAACGACTGATAGATAAACCTAGGAAAAGATGGATGGATTCAATGAAAGAAGATAGTTATCAATTCCTAAAATGCAAAAATTGACAATGGATAGAGATGATTGGAGGTCTCAGATGAAGAAGGCCCAGGCTACTTTGGGTTATAGAGCCATTGGAAGAAAACGACAACCTTATAAATGGAAAAAATACTATAATCTTTCATTAATCCCCATTTCTAAAGGAGGTTACATTGGAGTTTAAAAAGAATCAACTCAGAAATTTCTCTGGCAATCAGCAAACAGATGATGATGTGACTGCAAACTCACGGCACACATTCTGAACAAAAGGCAGACGAGTAAAGCATTTAAGAATACTAAAACTGACTTCACAAAGGTGCACTAGAAAGCTATTTATTACACAAATATTACGTGTGATTTCTTTTTATACTTACATCATTTATCTTAAGGGCTGTGTTGAAAAACGCTTTAATATCCCAGAACTGGAATAGGTGATACATCACTTTAATTGCACGAAGGGTCCAAAATATCACAGCTACTAGGATACATATCCATGTTGTCAGCCCAAAACTTGCTACACATGTATTAGTTGATAGAATTGCATCACTTAAGGATACCTTCTTCAGATTCTCTCCACTGCCCCTGTAAAATTTGATAAACATCAAATAAATTTACATATTGGTGATACACTTTTACAAAAAAAAATGAAACAAGCATAATGTTACTTCAGAATTCTCATTTTAATAAGACAATAAGACCCAGAATAAGACAAAAAGAAGTTTGAAAATGTCAGCATACTATTCACAACAAAAGATTAGCAAATAAATTTAAACAGAGTAGGAATTTAGAATTGAATCAATTAACACTCCCAGTTTCACTTGGAACATATACCTACAATTTTTTTGTAACCTCCTTAACCACATAGGTTATATCAGATGGTATGCATTAAAGTAACACTCAAAAGACAGCAGGATGAACCAAAGTTAGGAGTTACTCATTGTTTGCCAAATTAAAGAAAACTCCAGTAAAAGCATACAAGAAAGTTAAACAACCAAGATTCTAACTTTACTTCTGTATATCAAAATTTAACTGTATTAGAACACCACAGTGAAGCGAAATAATTATTAAATTATAGATGAATTGTATTTATTACACATCAGCTTCACTTACCTAACTATATTGAGGACATGTATGTCTTCATCTATAATTTAATAATTCACTTCTGTAGTTTATGAGGTAGGCACACATCCCCATACCATGCTGTTTGGCTAGCTGAAAGTTTCTTTAAGACAATTTGCAAATTTTGTAAACTGGAATCCAATGTTCAAACTTGCACTAGTATTGGGTGAACAATTATAAATGCAGCTTTCTTTGCTGTATGCCCCTGAGCAATTCTGGCTGCTGTGTAAGCATTACGGGTGACAGAAATCTACAGTAAATATAGTACAGTTTAATTGAAAAAAATATTTGTAGTCAGTTTTTGACACTTCGTCACTTACAGTTTTATATTATTGAGGAACTAGTTTCGGAAGTCGTCACATCCATTCTCAACCTCTATCCAACTATCATCTGTTGCCGTCTGCTCTCTTCTCGCTCTCTGGCAGTGGAACTATGAGCTTCTTAAGCTATAAACTTCAAGAAGTTCATAGTTCCACCATCAGAGAGAAGAGAGCAGACAAACAACAGACAATAGTTAGAGGTTGAAAATGGATGTGAAGACTTCCAAAACTAGTCCCTCAATTAACATAACAATTAAGTGACGAAGTGTCAAAACACTAACTACAAATAGTTTTTTCAATAATTTTGATTTCACAGTTACTAAATTCCTACAGTCACCCATAACAGTACAGTTTGTTGCATAAGTTATTTCGAACTTACATAACAAAGCCTTAAACAGAGAAGTTACTCCCATATATTAAGCAAGATTTCGAATTGTCACCTTCGAGCCTTCACAAACTTTCATTGAGGTTCTGAAAAGTCTAATGTAATACACAAGGAAACCTGCTAATTAAAATAATAGTTATGTACTACCTATTAGCAGTGAGAGAATAATAAAGAAAGAAAAAATATACATTTTTTTCATTAAACAATTAACAGTTAGAGATAGTATAAAATATTTTGCAGCCTTTTTATGACTGAAAGAATATGCTTTTGTGACCCTTCAGAACTCTGCAATGGCACCTCATTACAAGAAATTCATTGTGTGTTTCAAGATAGTTATCATTAACAACATATGGCTCCTCTATCCCCCAGTTAAACCACCAGCAATTTTTATATTTGGAGGAACATTAAAAGAAAAAATGTACAAAACCAATTCACAAACTTAAGACATAAATAATATTCGTAAAGAAATTGATGTCATTTCTCAGAGGAAACTGCAGAGTATAAAAAGCATATTCCTAAGAAGGTGTCAGAAATGCTTCAATAACAAAGGGAGGGCCTTTCTCTGTAGCATAGGTGGTGGCATTTTTGCCTCACGTTCAAGAGGTCCCAAGTTCGAATCTCAGACAGGGTGAGTTACCTCATAAGGTTCTTTTCTATGGTTTTCCCTTATCCATAAAGATGAACACTAGTTAACTAAGCTCATCCTGGGCTCATTTGAGCATAATTTCATCCACTTCATTCATCATCTGATAGGATTTATGTTGGAGACATTAATATAAAAACATCCCTACCCCTTGCCGGCCTCGGTAGCGTAGATGGTAGCATGTCTGCCTCAGGTTCAAGAGGTCCCGAGTTCGAATTTCGGTCAGGGTGAGTTACCTAGATAAGGTTTCTCCAGGGTTTTCCCTTATCCTTCTAGACGAATGTCGGGTAACTCTAAGCTCCAGGGACCCTGGACTCATTTGAGTATCATTTCACCCAATTCATTCACCGTCCGATATAACTTAACGTTGGGGCGGACGTAAATTTAAAAAAAAAACAAAATCCCTACCCCTTGAACTTTAAACACAAACTAAGAGTGTATGAGTAACAATATTTTTTTCGCCCTCCCTTCATCACCTATTCCAGTGTTAGGAGTTGTTCGGGTTCCCTCAGAGCAAGGGAACCGAAGCCTTTGACCTGATAAAGGAGACCAGGGTTGAGGGGCCTGCCCAACGCCTGGGATGAGAGCGAGAGATGATAATATGAGGGTGAAATGAATGATTGGAAAGATGAAGATAGAGCACTGGTGGAATGGGGTGGGGGAAACTGGAGGACCCAGAGGAACCCACCCCAGCACCGTGTTGTCTATCACAAATCTCACTTTGCAGTTGCCTGGGATTGAACCCAGGACAGCCAAGCACTCAGCCACGGTGCAGCCAGTAACAATATAAGAATATAAATTTTAAAACATTGAAGCTTATTAGAATTATATGTCTATGCAAAAAATTTAAAGAAATTAGCTATTTTAAAAATTCAAATTGCAATGTAATTTATATTCTTTGAAGTTTATCACAGTTGCTTAAAAAGAACAAACCTCTAATTCTTAAGCAATTTAATAACTTCTAAAATAATAAAGTGATAGATAAGTACATATATTAAAGTAACATAGTCGTAACTACTTCGTCTATTCACACACCTGAATAATACAGAGTAATCCACACAGTGAAACAAGAAAGTAGAAAACACAACAACGAAAATAAACTGCAATAACTCCAGCATCTCTTGTAACATCATGCATGTGAACCCATGTTTCTGGTGGTAGTGGTACATTCTAGCAAAAAAGGAGTCCAAGTCTTCTATGTGGTTCCATCGAGCTGTAACAAATGACATTAATCATATTTTATATTTATTTTACTTATTGTTTTATGGAATATAAAGACTATTTATATATAAAAACACACAAGCATTTATTAACTTTGCATTAAACAATAATAAACGAATATATTTATCAACCCAGAAGTTCTGGGTTGCATTTCTGGCTGTTCATCACCCTAAGGGTGGGTTACAATTTATTAATTTTGACAAATGCTATTAGTTTAATTAACTTTTCTATGGTGTTGATTAACATAAAAAATAACCTTTAAGGTTACTGCCGAGATTAAGCATATGCCATGTTATGGAGGGGAAAGTGATAGCTTCACAACCGAGGCCATTTGTTAGTAGATTGTACAGAAAGGCCATTACACAACTAAGGCATCTGTCCAGTATACATTGTATCCTAAATCATGTATACAAAAGAACTTACAAGATAACAAAGTTATTAAAGTGATATTAAAAAAAGGGAAAAGAAAAATAGTTTTTTCTCTCACAAATATGTTTACTGCTTTCCTCATCTAGTTTAGCAGTTGCTGTTTTCAATTATAGACACAGATTGTAGTGTTTATTAACAAAGGCACTTTGATGCTGAATATGCTGACTTAACAATTTTACAACTGGTTAAAAAGGAATGGTTAATGTATTACTAAATATCTGTGATGATCTATAATTTAAAGAAGGTTTATAAATTCTTTAATTAATTACAGAATGCAATCTACAGAACAATTTGCTTAGCTCTTTTAATGGTTTTCTGGTTAAGCTGTTATTATGTTAAAATGCAAGCTAAACAAGAAATAAGGTTATGTTGGACAATTAATGGTAAGTAAACAGTCTGTATTATCTGGGTACACCTATCATATTTATACTTGAGGTTGAGTTTCCCATACAAAAAAAATTGGTTCACAACAAACTGGACCAATAATTTCATTTATGCCACCCAGTAGTCAAAATGAAGCAATAAAATCAAGTTAGTTACCTCTACTGCTCTCTGGAACAACATGTATCATAACTCCACTATCTTGTGGCGTTTCTTCTGGCTCTGTGAGGTCTCCATAAGGTTGGAGGGGCTGATAGCTTGCTTCCAATGTTGCTGTCATTCTGCTGAAATAATGTAAACCAAGCTTATCACAAATATTTACCACTTATCAATGTTAGCCATCATTATTGTGAACCAAACTTTTTTTTACAATGAGTTATGTGGAACATTAAATATGAAGAACTATGGAACAATATATTTTCATTTATTTACTAAATATGTATTTACATTAATAACAATTCATTTTAGCTTCAGTTGTAACATTCCCAACACACACTGTAATCACTCTTCAGCAGTATTTATTTCTTCTCCACAGCATAATGAAAAGGTTTGGTGTATTGCGTCAACTACAGCTTCAATAACTAGTGTCGATGCCATTTAATCACTGAAAGAATTAGAGTATACTGCGCTTCAAAAGCAAGAAGGGGAACGTGAAAGTTTGTGTTAATATTTATAAATTTCATGAATTAAAGATTATTACAAACATTTCGAAATTGCATTTCAAATTGGGTTCCGCACTCTGATCAGAAATAGTCCTTTTCTCCATGTCAGGTAACTCTTGCAAATTTCAGGCGCATCGCAATTTCACGATAAGATAAATTGGCACGCTCTTTGTGAATGACCTTTACAGCATTACACAATGAAAATTTGACAGCTGATCATAGTAAACAAAGAATAAACTTACATTTTACGATAATTTCCAGCTCATTTTACCACATGGAGAGTAAGGACGATGCATTCGCTTTTGAAATGCAGAAACTACATCTCTAACTCAATAAAATTTTGTTCCAAAATAAAATTTTAAAAAATTTACGACCAGAAACACCTAAATGCTAATTCTTTATTCCAATGACTGAAGTTTTTTTTTTTTTTTTTTTTTTTTTTTGATGTTTATGTGATTGTGCTGCTACCTGCACATACCTGTAAAAACTAAATTGGCGAAAACAGAAGCACTCCGATTGGCGCAGCAAGAACATTGAGGCCGGGAACTACAAATTGCAAAATTCATGAATAAATTGTGTATATAGAAGTATTTATACTACATAAACTGCACTTGTAAATATAGATGCCCAAAAATTTCTCAATAATAACAAGATGATATTAACCCATCATATATAGAACGAATTTAATCGAGTTAATACTCACATTGGTGTAGTCAGGGAAAACGTTCATCTCCATAAGGAGAAATGCCAGACACGTAGATATACAAATTATAAGTGCATGCAAAACAATTTTGAATTTAAAACAACATTGCATCTATAAAATAAAATCATTAAAAACCCTCAATCGCTAAAATCGCACAAATAGGCAAGATTGCAAAATTGCAATTGTATTGTTCCAATACTCACCTAATTACGATCAGGCATCAAAACAGAAAGTTGAGACTTAACTTTAACCGTCTCTATAGCGTGGTGGTAGCGTGTCTGCCTTACATTCAAGAGGTCCCGAGGTCGAATCTCGGCCAGGAGGAGCTATTTGGATAAGGTTTCTTCCGGATTTTTTTCCTTATCCTGAAAGATGAATGTAGGACAACTCTAAATTATATGAACCCTGGGCTCATTTGAGCACCATTTCACCTAAGCCATTCACGGTCCGATATGACTTATGTTGGACGACATTAATTAAAAAAATATTTACGTAAATGACTATTTGGCCCTTAACCTATCCTATCCTCGTTTCCTTTCTATTTCCCGCCACGGAAAGAGACCAGTAATATCTTACCCACCAAGGCGGAGCTCAATATTCAGTTTGAACTTACGTCTATGATCTCACATGTGTACTTTTCTTTGTTTTTGCCTTTTTTTATGAAAGAATTCACATCATATTTGGATCTAAATTGTATCAAATTAAACTTAATGAAGAATGAGACAAAAGTGGTACAGTAACGATGTCACAGCACAGGCCGACATATCGCTTCCATTCCAAGACCAGTGTGGTCCAACCACAGATTAATAGGTCCAACTCAGTGGCTGTTCGTGAACTTTTTTCTTGGTGGGGCCAGATGTGAAGACGCTTGTACTGAAAGTAAAGTGGGGTTATACCTTTAAAACAGGTCACCTTCAATTGTACTGCCAAAAACACTGCAATAACAGAAATGTGGCGAAACGTTATACATTTTCAAACATCAAGTAGATAACTAATATTAAAAGATAAAATAGAACTCATCAAGAGGCATTACAAGCGCTGGGCAGCATTTCAGTCACTCTGTTTTTTAAGTTAGGGATCACACCAATTTCCCCTTTGGAAATGGAACAAACAGCCAAGGAATTAAGCCTATCTTGGTCCATAATGTTCCTAATGAAAGACTTAATTCTTTTCAATATAATGAAACTTCTCTCTGCCTCGGTTGTTGAAACTCGAGCTATTAGTACAAGTAGCAGCATTTTGTGTACTTCAGAAAACACTTTCTCAAAGGAATGCTACATGAAAAAACTGAGAGTTCACTGACTGAAGGGATATCTTTGAATTTAGCATTATGATAAATCATTTATAGTTCACCTCTTAATTTTTCATAGATCATGGGATTGTAATTTGATTCAAATCTTCTCACAGAGTGAGTAGGAAAATTTTCTCTGAATGTAATAAATACCTTTGGATCATAATACCAAAAGCATTGAATGTGCATGAGTGTTAGAAACGTCCTTTCATTTGGTTGACCACTGTCACACACTTCTTTGACATATGAATTCAGGTTCGCTATAGAACTGTAATGCGATTGCTATCTTGAGGGAGGTATCATCATCCTGGTATCTTCTATTGTTCTCACGAACTTCAGATACAGGTGATTCAAAATACTGTAAAGCACGATTTCTTCTGTTACAGAAAGTCCTCTTTTTTTGCCTTCTTGTTCTGTAAATGTAAAATTATTTGGTCGATGTACACCTAATCGTTTAATTTCAGTTTTTGTTCTACCTTTAATGAATGAAATGGACTTATCAATAAATAATACATTCTATTCATTTTAAAGCTATACTACTTGTCCACCAAACAATCCCACGAATGCTAAACTAACGGACCGCAACTTACTGGCCCCAAACGTGGTACAGACAGATACCTGATTGGCAAAGTGTGTAGAGGGGAGATGAGTGACCGCGAGCCCATGTAACTTGGCCCTTCGCGACAAGGAGACTGACAAGGTTGTCTCGTGCATCACTGCGGATTGCAAGCTTCGGTAACCAATAAGAATCGTGGTATGATAAAACTGTTTGAAATGATTATTACAATTGAATAATTTTGTTTCCTTCAAATTAAAATAACGCATATAAGTTGCATGATATTATCGGTGGCGCCAGGTTCCTTTCGCCCTTAATAGCAGTCCGCCCGTGGCCCAATTATTTTCAACATTAGAAGCAAAATTTTGTTTCCAAATACATTGGCGGGGCTATTATGTATAAGCATTGTTTTAATATCAAGAAAGCTAAGAAGTTGGTAAATGTTGCATATTTTAATAGCACATATTTAATGTAGTTTTTAACTTTATTGCTACCGTTTTGAATTCCTGAATTTCTTCCCAGACCAGATAAATTGCCGTCTCCGACTGTAGTCCTCTGCCCGCAATTAGGGACGGCTGGAGGTTGTCTTATTGTTACCACTCGAACAAGATTATACACTTGGTAAAGGAAAAGAAAGGAAAGGAGAGTGGACGAAAAGAAAGGAGAGAAAAAATGAAAGAAAGGTAATGCTACTACTTTGCTGTACATCCTAACTTTTGGTGATGTAGAAGTGCATCTGTGAATGCCCCATATGCAAAAAATGCTGTAAAGAAACATTACCCACATTTCTTGGGCCAGAATCAATGCGTTTAATCGGGAACACCATCTAGACGTCATCAAAAGTTCCCATCTTATATCAAGCAATGACCTAACAGTTCTATGAATTAGTTTGGGAAGAGGTTGATAAGAGGAAAGGAAGAAAATGCGTGAATACAATAAATGAGAGGCGCTTTTTTTGTTACAAAACTCGATAAATGCAACAGCAAAAAAATCGGAATTGAGGTATGCTTAATAACGACCTAATTTTTACCTTCCAAATCGTCCCATGAATCAGGTTTTAGCAAATATCGACAAATATGTTTAGAAGTTGGATAATTCACGGTGGTTTAGCAGAAGTTCATATATGCCACCAATGAGTTAAAGCAAAAGTCGACGAATGCAATATTTTTTTTATTTCCTTTACAACCGAGCAGCTGACCGGGTTTCTCCTGTGACGAACGTATGGAGTAAATTTTTGTTTTTATTTGTTCCAATTATACCGCGCATTTAACTCCAATAGGAGTATCGGAGGCCGTTTTCCTTTGGGACATCTCGAAGGTGTTAACTCGTATTCGTTGGGTTTTAATCATTAGATCACGCACCACTCTAATTCACACTTCCAGATTCTGGGAAAGACGAGGAATTATCTTGGTCGGAGAAAAAAACCCCACCCCCACCACTGAGAATCGAACCCGAGACCCCTAGCACGGCAGGCAGGTGCTCTACCGACTGAGTTACGGGGTCAGCCTGAAGTAAATTGTTCTGCTGAAAAATGAGCTAAACAGCAGTCATGTTTCATTATTATATCAGCATAGATTTTTTTTTAATTTAGGTCCTTTATCTTTTTAAGTCATATCAGACGATGAATGGAATGGGTGAAAAGATGCTCAAATGGGACCAGGGTCCAGGGAGCTTAGAGTTACCCGACATTCGTCTTGTTTAGGATAAGGGAAAACCCCAGTTAAAAAACCTTATCCAGGTAACTCACCCTGACCGAGATTCGAACTCGGGACCTTTTGAACGTGAGGCAGACATGCTACCATCTATGCTACCGAGGCGGGCAGATTGTTTTAAAATATCCTTTAACGTTGTCATATCGGACGATCAACGATATGGATGAAACAAGGCTCAAATGAACCCAGGATTCAATAGAGCTTAGATTTACCAGACATTCATATTTCAGGATAAGGAAAAGGCCCGGAAAAACCTTGTCCAGATAACTCAGCCTGACCGAGATCCGAACTCGGGACCTCTTGAACCTGAGGTAGACATGCTAGAGGTATAGTAATTGCCAAGCAATGCATACAACTGCACTGTAAATTTAGAATTATTACAATGCAAGGACATGGGAGTTCACATGATCCCTTACCACTGTTCTCAGAGACTTTCTCGTGATTGGATTATCGTAGGTTATTATTGTAATGTTTCTTCTTATAATTAATGAGCAGTTGCTTTTATTCCACTACAGACTTAATTGTCGACCGCACATTTCCTTATTACTTTCAGACAAGTTATCAATGATGCAGTCGTGTTTGGGCAAGAAAAAATATTTCAAGATAAATTAGAATGGGTGATGATTATAGTCATTCTGAATGTGGAGGACAGATAAAAGAATGTTCGTGTGGAAGAAGGTCCCGCCATGCAACGCCAAGACACCCGCCGACACTTCTATCCGGAAAGAGACTGGGAGCTGTGTGTCTGGTATGAAAGATTAGACAATTGATTATTAATGTATATGTAAATTACCGTTGCAGCCGCCCGTTTTGTCCCTATTCTTTCTTCTCGCCACAATATTTAATCACGTTGTATATGATTTCTGCCAATGTATGATACGTTGCTCTACAGAGGAAATGATTGCAACTGAACAGAGTGTAAATACACTAATTTGCGTGTATGTGAGATAGCCTTGCGTAAACAACTCCGTTGTTCGCATATTTTCCGATACGCCTCCACGCTTTGCCATGTAGTTAGATGACATGTTTAGAATTGCTTCGTAATAGGGGACGGTGTTTACTTTCCCTATAATGTTCGAATCAGTATCATTAGTTGTTCTTTTGTTTAAAGATCAGGAAAAAGTAGGTATATTATTATATTAGCTGGATCAACTTGCAAGTGAAATTGGACACGAGGTAATCCGCCTGCCCCCTTGCCACTGTCAATACAATCCAATTGAGTCAGTGTGGGCTTAAATAAAACGGAAGGCTGCAAACAGAAATAACACTTTTAAACTGACTGACGAACGACTTGTTCATGAAATACTTGATAAGGTAATACAACAGAATGGGAAAACTGCGTGAGACATGCAGGAAAAATTAAAGAAGACGACTTTTGAGAAGAAATAATACGTGACGAAATTTTGGAGCCTATCATCGTAAATTTGTAATACTCAGACAATGAAGACAGTGACAATGACGAATTGTCTCTTGACGTAAGTGGCAATAACAACTAATTATAGCATTAAAAACTATACATAGTATGCAAATATGCTTTTTTCAATTTTGATTTTAACAGTTGCATTACTAGACAAAAGTTTGGAAAATTTAGTTTGGGTTCCCTTACGTCAAAAGAAAGGATGACTTGCATGGTCTAGGATAGTGTGCGAGAGGGACGGTAACGAGGTGTCAACGCTAAGCATGCAAGCACATCTTATTCGTTGCAAACCAGAATTCTTCCCATTTGAAAAACATAATAGTCAGCATGTTATCGCATATGCGAGAATAAACAATGATGTTAATATATCAGCAAATGGCACATACTTCGGAGATTCAATTCAAGTTTTTAGGAGAAAATTAGCATTCACTATTACACAGGAAATTTATTTATTTAGTCATTTAATCATTTATTCATTCAGTTATTCATTCATTTATTCACTCTTTTAATATAAATATAAAAGTAAGACAAAGGACAATGCAAAATATAATACAAAAAACTAAGACTAAATATATCAGGGGCGGTTCCTCCATTAGGTTGCAGGTTTGCGCTACACCCACTGATTCTGAATATACAACAGGTGCATTTTGCACATTAAAGCTGTACTTGTTTGCATTGTTTTACATAAAAACATGTTTCAATTACGCTTATTGTCTGTAGCTGCCCATGACAGCAGAAGTCGAAATAAACAGAGGTTAGCTGTAGGAGCCGCCAGGTTTGCAGCGAAGAGTTAACCTAAGATTTCGCCCAAATGTAGGCTCTCTGAGAGGGTTGCGGTAAGGTGAAGAGATGGGAGGGGCTTCTTATACATTGCTTAAATGGAGGTTTATAAACCTAGTTCCTCCTACTCTTAGCAACGGCTATTGCGTGACCTTCAGGCTTAGCTTCTGTGTGTTCTGCTTTTCGAACACAGGGAGAATTTAATTAAATGAATGGAGGTTATTCAGAAGAAAACTCTGTTAAACAACAACGCCACACCTGCTCAGGCTTCTGGGTTTATGGCCACTTTGAAAGATTATAATTTTGTATTCTGGCTGTCTTTCTTCTACAAGATCATGCCACATGTGGACATTTTGTACAATCAGCTGCAGAAACGAGACTGCAATGCAACGTTTGCCATCGCCCAGCTAAACGCATTTGAAAGGGAAGTGCAAAAGGTAAGAAATAGCGTGGATATCGAGGAACACGAAGAAACTGCAATTAAGAAGAGAAGAATAGAAGATTATGATGTGAAAAGAAGAGAAGCTCTTGAAGTATGTGACATTCTTAGAGAAGCAAAGGACAGATTTAGCTTCACGGAACATCTGGTAGGACTTTGTTTCATCAAGAACATTTCTAAGACTTTTCCAGAGAATTGCCTTAGAGTAACAATAAGGTTCTATCCTTTTATCATTGGAACAACAATTCGTAGAGAATTGACTGTAATTTACAGTCGAGAGGAATTTCGAAAAAATGTCCGGCGCTTTGTGTTTGATGGACTTCATTAAGGAAAACAATTTATGTACTACATTCAACGAATATGTTAAACTCCTCCGAGTACTGTTAACTATGCCAATGTGTACCGCTGAAACAGAACGCTTTTCCTAAATTTAAAAAGAGTATAAACTTTCCTTAGGAACACAATGTCATAGGACCGATTGTCAGCATTAGCAATGCTTTCAATTGAGAGAGAGTTTGTTATGAAGATCAGCGACTTCAACGCAAAAGTTATCGATAGATTCGCCAGGTCTAAGGAGAGTAGAGCAGAGAATCTGTATAAATAGGTGAGTCATTCCTACTCTGTATTTTATTTTTCATTTCTGCACCACCAATAATTTAGCCCACGAGCCGCCACTGAAATATATACAAATTTAAGTGCGATACAAAGAGTAACAAACAAGAATACAAAAAAAAAAACTAAGACTAAACAAATATATAATCGAAGGCAAGACATTGGTAACTGTATTATCATTAAACATAAAACATAAATAACACAATCGAAAATCAAATGCCGTTAATTCCTGTATATAATTGTTATTTAAATTGCTTGTAGGAGAAACTATGATCCAGTTCTATTTTAGAAGAAAGTTCATTGTACTTGGCACTATGTTTCGTCCAAAGATGCACAGAATACCTTCAGTGGCGTAACTGCAGTATTCTCAGTTGCTATCGGGGATGAAACGTCTGGATGGAGGGCTTTCAGTGGACTACGGCGCACTGTTCTGCGACACTTTTCCAGTTTTTATGAAATTAGGCTACTTATACGAGGGTCGGCTGATAAATCCCGAGCCTCACATATAGATGGCACCACTGGGTCAGTTTGACAGATAGCATCATATAGTTTAACTCCAGACTAACTTGTATTCTTAGTTAAAGGTCAATAGCTTGTTTAGTTTTTTAATAACAACATTTTAAATAAGACAAGTGCAGAGGTTTCATGAAAACTGAGGATTTGGAAAAACGAGCAATGATTAAATACTTCCATTTGAAAGGCTTAATGCCTAAAGAAATCAAGGAAGAAATGGACAGTACATTGGAATACCCTGCCCCTTCATATACAATGTTTAAAGGGTGGGTTGCAGAGTTTAAAATGGGACGTACGAGCAATAGTGAAGAGACACACTGTGGAAGTCACAACTCCAGAGGTCACTGAAAAATTCATCGTTTAGTACTGGAAGACCGCAGATTAACGTTGTTTGAGATAGCAGAGGCTATAAACATATCAAAAGAACGTGCAGGTAATATTTTAAGTAATGTTTTGGCTTTCACAATGTATGTGCAAGATGGGTGCCACGTTTTTTACACCTGATCAAAAGTTGCAAAAAAAACTCTTTCTGTTAAGAATTTGGAGCTCTACCCTAAAAATACCAGTGAATTTTTGAGACGGCTTATTACCATGAATGAGACGTGGGTACATCACTACACTCCAGAAAGTAAACACAGCCAAAACAATGGATTGCGTCAGGTGAACCAACTCCAAATAAAGCAAAATCAATTTTGTCAGTTAACAAGGTTATGGGGAGTGTTTTCTGGGATTCCCAGGGAATTATTTTTATTGAATCCTTGAAAAGGGGTAAACATATCACTGGTAACTACTACGCAAGCTTATTGCAACGTTTGAGCGATGAGGTGAAAAGAAAAAGACCTCATTTATCAGAGAAAAATATTGTTTCTTCAGAACAAAGCTTCGGCTCATCGTTCAGCAACTACAATGGGAAAAATGTGCGAATTCAAGTTCAAATTGCTTGAACATCCATCCTATTTGCCAGATCTAGCACCCAGTGACTACCACCTGTTCCCCAACTTCAAAAAGTGTCTTGGAGGACGAAGATTTCACAGCAACGAGGTCATTGATGCGGTAAACAGCTATTTTGAGGAGCATGATAAATCGCGCCACGGAGATGGTTTAATTAAATAAGAACACTGATATGACAAACTATTAGCCCTTCTGGATTTTATATTGATTTTTTTTTTTTTTTTTTTTTTTTTTTTTTTTTTTTTTTTTTTTTGTGAGGCCCAACTTATCAGCCGACCCTCGCATGAAAGCAAACATTCTCATTTCGGATATGATAACGATCTTTCATATTTCTAAGAAATTTATTGACTATCCCTTTGAAATTACAAAACACTTGATCCGAAAAAGTTGTTGCCCCTTTTGCATATAAAATTAGTAATTATGAAACAGTTCATGAAAGCACCGGACAAGAATGATTCGAGTTTCTAATATCTGAGCAATAAACTTTCAGTGATGTCTGAAGCTAAGATTTAAAGAGTGTATATTTAATGGTCCTCGATAAGAGAGATAACAAAGATAGTGCATTTTTGGACATCACGAATGATAGAAAACAGCAACTGTTTTGTACTTTCAAAGAGGTAGTCAGTTTTTTGGAAATATAAAATATCTGCGAGACGAAAAAACTATGAGAAATATTTATGAGCTTCAGGGCGAAATATGAGTTCAAAGCTTCACTTCTTGTGCTCTCGTCTAAATTACTGATAATTTTGGATCGCAGACCGGCGAACAAAAGTTACATTTTGCAGGACAGTGTAATCATTTTCTATGTAATGACGCCGGCCGTGAAAGTCTATGCAAAATTTATTGTTCTTCCAAAGCAAAGTAAGGTTAGCAAAGAAATGTTAAAATAGATAGCTATTAAAATAACGAGGGTCAAAACTGTCCGCGTACTCGGCGTCTGTCTCCGACTGCTGTTATCAAAGGAAGGTGCGGATGAAAGGCTTCTCTGAGTAAACTAAAATATTGTTCAAAAACTGCGTCTTCATGATGAAAAAGTTGGTGTATGGTGCGCCATTAACGGAGAAAGAGTTACTGGGCCATTATTTTTGAGTCAACAGTTGACACCCCTACATACGTGAATACAATTTTGCCCCCACCTTTCTTTTAGAGAACTGACAGACAGGGAGCGTGATTTTGCCCTGCCCTCTCTACTCTCGTGACTTCTTGGAACAACCGCTCTCTGTATCACCTCGCCACATCCTTCCTTTATATCGCCATATTAATATATCTCCGTGGGGGAGGGGATCCGTCCCCTTCAGCTGTCGTGGTGCGGGAGCTGCGGACCCCTAGCACGCGTGGTACCTCTGACGTTACTAGAGGAACCTCGGGCCGAACATTCGAGCCCCTCCCTGAATGGGAGTTGTTCGGATTGGGTTGGACTCGAGAGGGCAGTGTGTTCCCGATACCCCGTCTCCGGACGGGGTTGAGGGAAGTCATTAATATTCCCGGGTACTAGCCAGCATAGCTAGTAGAAGGTGTGCTAGATCACCAGGAGGCCCCACCGAGGTCATATCGGTAGCCTTCCCATTTTGGAGTTGGCGCGCGTAAGTGGCGTATCCACTTCCATCCCGTCTTGAGTCCACAGGACCAGATGGGGGGGGGGGGCTTGTTAGTCTCTAGGTTTTGTCCTATGGAAAGCCCCACGGAGGCGCCGGGCGCCCTTTTGGGACAGCTCGGTAACTCATAAATACTGAGGCTTTCACGGCCGGCGTCGTTAACTCCACTATGTTTTCCGGGCTTGTAGGCCGTGGTCGATTTTCATTTCCTTCCGACGTTTCGCCGAAAACTGCGTTCAGCATCTTCAGGGTTCTAAATCAATAGAGCCAGAGTCCAACACAAGACTGGAGCACCGATTTTTTTTCAGGACAGGTGCAGTGCCCTGCCCGCCCTCGCCAGGACGCCGACCACATCACTCCACCACCAACTCACTCCAGCGGTGTGGCCGACTGGACAACAGCACTGGACTGTCTTAGGGAAGAAGTCCAGAGCGTCAACAGCCGGCTTCACTCCATAGAACAGCACCTGGCAAGCGTACCCACCTCAGCCCACCAAGGGACTACTAGCGCTGACATTCAGGACCTTCACTCTGAGTCCTGAACGTTGGTCTTCGCCTGGGAAACCTGGAGGACTCACTCGCCGCCACTAACTCAAGACACGACGCCACTTATGCCAGAGTAACTGACCTCAACAACAAACTCGTGACTTCACACCAGCAGACGACTGACAGTCTTACATCTCACCAAGAGTAAGCTACCTCCTCCTTTCAAACGCTTTCCAACACTACTTCTTTTCTGATCAAGCAACTACAGGACACCATCAACCAGAAGATCAACGAATTACAGGACCACATCAGCCGCTCTCACTCTCAGACCAGGACGCACATAGACCGACTCAATCACAAACAGCTTGAGATCCAGATCGCAGCTGCTCCTACACACCCCGAAACCCTGCGCGAATACACAGCCGGCGCTTAAATTAAGCACCAATGGTGCACAGCGACCCTAAGACGAATAAACGATCCTAATCATCCAATCCCTCCTTTCTAATCCAGGCGATCCACCCAGGGCCTCTGGTCATGGTGGACCCCCTGACATAAATCGCCAATAAGCACGTGCCCTTCAGGCGCCTGCACCCTAATACCGAGACTAACGGGGCTGCATCCGCGGGACCCCGCCACTATTCTCCAACTATTCCTCCAAAAAGCCACGTTTATATATATATAAATCGGTGCTCCAGTCTTGTGTTGGACTCTGGCTCTATTGATTTAGAACCCTGAAGATGTTGAACGCAGTTTTCGGCGAAACGTCGGAAGGAAATGAAAATGGACCACGGCCTACAAGCCCGGAAAACATAGTGGAGTTAGCTCGGTAACTCCCTGGTCGAAGGAGGCCCAGGTCCTTGGTCCTACGGGTCCAGGACTAATGGGAGTAGAACCTCTGGCATTAACTAATTAACCATATTCATATATTATTCCTTTTGTGTTGTACTTTTATTTTTATGTTTATTATCAGCTAAGTTTACAAAATTAGATTAAAACTAATAGATAAAAGGGATGAACATAAAGAATAAACGTGCAATACCAGCTGATAACGTTGGTCAAGAATAGCGTACAACTTATTAACGCACAGTACTTATTGTAATAATAAATAAATGCATACAAAAAAACTAACAGAATTTGAAGGTTTCTCTCTTCCGTATACAGATGGAGCACCCGTGGAATGAGATGGCAGGGGAAAACACACCCCAGCGCCGTATTGTCCACCACAAATCTCTCTTTGCGGTCGCCTGGAATCGAACCCAGGCCGCCTTTGTGAGAGCTAGCCGTCTAACCACTCAGCCACGGTGCAGCCTATTGTGTTTCACTATATTTAACTAGGCATTTTATTTAAAACAGTAAAATCTAATACTGCAGAAAATATTAATTTTTTTTTTAACTCCCTCTCTGGGCGGGGAAAAAATATAATTCCTCCAAAATTCAATGTTCTCCATTAATTGGGGTTTGAAACAAACCGCGTCTTAATTTGCGTGCATTTGGTTTGCTTATTATTTGAAAACACATAGAGAGATATAGTCCGGCGGAGTAATATTTTATCTTGGCGTGCGGCGTCATATTGTTCAAATCAACAATGACCTTCAGACGCCATAACGCATATAGCGCATAAAATGGTGGTTTAGTTTTCTGATCAGCATTTCTTATCAAATAACTAGTATTACTGTATATTTTTACTTAGTTTACAGGTTTCATTATTGTTCAGCAATGTATGAATACAGTTTCTCCGGAGAAAACGATATAATGAACCTAGATATGTATAATTTTCTTCAAGAAGAGTTAGAAACAAAAGAGATGATGGACATTTTGGATTTGGACAAGATGAGCACAGAAAATCAGGTTTGCATAATTAATTCTCCTAAGATAAATACTTAGAATTCAGAACTTTGAATTTACATAAGGTACTGGATTACTAATAGTTGTTACACTTCTTACGTTATCTACTGTATACATATAAGGAAAGGTATTGCATTCCACCCACAAATTATGTATGTGGAATATACATTTTGAAGTCTCCAAAATTAAAAATAATGATAATACAAAAAAGCATTTGAATATTCTTTACTAGTTGGGGTGAATTCAACTGAGTTTGAATTCGTGTGACAGACGGTTACTAACGTTTGAAAGACTTAAGTACGGGTTCGATTCCCGGCAATGAGGGTTGGGATTTTTCCCGACTGAGATAATTTCTCATCTTCCCCAGAGTCTAAAAGTAAGAATGACAGTGCGAATATGTGCGTGATCTAATGATTAAAACCCAACAAATACGAGTTAACACCTTCGATGTGTTCCAAAGGAGAACGACCGCCGATATGACCATTGGAGTTAAAGGCGGGGTATAAATGGAACATTTTACGACTTTTTGCTATCCCATCGGAGCGCCGTGTTCGGTCTTTTGTGGATTACAATATCAGAGAACCGCCGCTGCAGGGATCGCCGATTTACCCTCATAGCTTGTTGGCACATCTGGTAACCATGGGGCACATCCCACATAAGCGAAAGCTGATCCTATCCTACCAAGAGGTTCTTAAATTCCTTTCTAACCCTAAATATTTTAAAACTTTTGTTGATTGCTGGCCCATGAAATGCAATAAAGGATTCGTATGATACAAGGAAGTACAAAATTAGTGAAACTCTGAGTCAAACTAGTACTCAGTGCTCCATATTTGCTAGTGTTTACTTAAAAAGCATTTCGTTATGACCTTCCTAACCTTCCATCCTCAGTTAATATCGACTTCACCAAATCAAAATTCAACAGTCAACATTACCAAAGGATGCTAGGAAGGGCCTAACAAAATGTGTTCTAGGTAAACACTAGTAATACATGGAGCATCGAATATTAGTTCGACTCAAAATTATATTAATGTAGTTCTTGTTAAAACACACAACTTATATCAAGTACAGTTTTTGTGGAATGCATCGTTTGTGAGATATTCCTTGTTATTTGTCTGAATTTTCCAATACTTTTCTCAAATGGAAATTCACCATTTGTTTTTTTATATTCTTATCATGCACAGAGAATGGAATTTACTAGTGAACAGCTGTATTTATTAAAAGATGTATAACTAAATTCTTAAGTATTTCCATACTTTTTCTTGCATCTACAAGAAAATCAACAATAGGATAATTTCTGCAAATGTTTATCTTAACATGAAGTAGATAGGAGCAGAGCAGATAAAGTTCATGTAAGTGCAACACATTACATTTTTATATTTAAAAAACAAAAAAGAAGTTATTTTTTTATGTATTATTCTTTCTTACTTTTTTAAAATCTACCTGAATTTCATTTTGATAAATGTCTGTAGTAGGTAGTGCTTCCATTGCACATTTCTTTGTAGCTACAAATCTCCCGGATCTCCTGGTCTCCATCCAGTTACCCAGTTACTCAGTTGGCCATTGAGTTATCATGGCCAACATGCCAGCGTGACATTAAATTCTCCAACTGACTTGTATTTTCCTGGTAAACCACTAGAAGTTCTCATATGCAGTGAGACTTACTGTGGGCGACTTACTATGCTGTAAATATTTAAGTCCTAGGATTCATAGTGACCACTATTAGGTTAGGTAAGGTTAGTTCTTATCTGTATGTACACTAAGATTTAGATAGGTAGAGTCAGGTAGAGTTAATGCCATAGCTGGGATTTGAACCATGGTTCTCACAGTCACTGCTCAGTTATTCTTAACCATTGAGCTACCATGGCCAACATGCCAGCATTACATTAACTTCTCCAACTGACTTGTATTTTCCTGCTAAATCACTAGGGGTTCTTATATGCATTGAGATACACACCTTTTGTGGTGACTTAATATGCTGTATTAAATACTAAGTATTTAAGTCCCAAATGTGTAGTGTATAACGGCCGCTTTTACTACATACGGCACCGCAGGCGGTGACACTGGTGATACATGAGATGAAGATGGAGCACCGGTGGAATGACATGTTGGGGGGAAACCCGCCCCAGTGTTGTGTTGTCCATCAAAAATCTCACTTTGCGGTCTCCTGGGATCAAACCCAGGCTGCCTTGGTGAGAGCCAAATGGTCTAACCACTGAGCCACGGCATGGCCATTTAAGTTCCAGGATTCATTGTTGTCACTATTAGATTAATTGGTGGAAATTAATCATTCTTCCATACTAGCACAGTGATTAATATATACTAAAGCAAAATTTAGAGTTAACATATATACAATAAGATAACCATGTTTACAGTATATAATACATTACAATTCACCTAATAAGTACTACTTATTTGTGCAGTAATTAAATCCTTTAAGATATTTGTCAAGTGAATAGAAGCGGCCTTTACCACCATCACAACTACACAAAGGTTAAGCATAATGCAATATCTTGTTATCAATTCATCACACATAATTTGGAATGCAATAGTGTGAGAAATAGCAGACAATTTTGACCTCGGACACTTTTTATGCAAGCACAAAATCTGACAATCACTTTCCAAAATGACAAAGATGGTGTTGAGTGGTTAATAATGTGTTGTGGCGATCCCTCATGGCTACACAGGCGTCACAGTGTCTACACAGTGCCGTGGTTTAAGGTGTTTTTTCAAGAGCTCTGCAGGCAGCAGTTTCCATTTCTCACAGAGAGCATATTGGAGGCCTAAAAGTGTCCTCGGTGGCGGCCAGCAGGCTGCAACCCATCTTCCTATTGCATCCCAGGCATACTCTAAGGAGTTTACATCCATGAATATAGCTGTTTAGTCCTTGCGCTGGATATCTTCCCTCTCAAGATAGTTGTTAACCAGATGGGCTCTATGTGGACATGCATTATCGTCCATTAAGATGAAATGTGGACTAACTGCACCTCTGATAAGCCACACATAGGTTCCAGTACCTTGTCTCTGTATCTCTGGGCATTTACAACACTACCGTCAAAGACTTGTAGATCTGTACATCCACTGAACATTATGCCTGCCCACACAAGTACACCACAACCAAGTGGGCATGTTTCCACAATGCTGGTGGGATGAAACCAGGTTCCACTTACTCTCCAGATTTTTGTGCAACAAGAATCATTGTTCAAACCGAATCTGGACTCATCTGTAAACAGCACATTCCTCCATTCATTCAAGATCCAATGTTGACATTGCTGACTTTGTTGTAAAGTAGAACGTATGTGTATTCGAGTGAGTGGGGCACACACTGTTGGACATCTGGTTTAGAGACCGAATGCCCTGAACCTTCAGTATACAGTTTGTCTCAAAACTTGAATACTTGAGGTGGCTGCAAGCTCGGAATGCAGTTTTCTTGGGGCATCCTCTGATGTCTTGTGCTGTTATTGTCAAATATTGGTCCTGTTGTGGCATTGTGACCCATGGGCAACCATGTACAGAGATCCGATGACCACCTCCTGTTTCTTGGAACCATCACCAAAGCTTGAAAATGAGACTTTGTAGCACATTCAGGGCCTGAAACACTGTGGTCTGTTTTAGACCTGCCTCTAAATGTCCGATAATTCTACCCTTCAAAACAGGGTCCAGTTGACGTCTTTGTGGCATGTTGGTTCTGTCTTGTAAACACTTTTCCAAGTAACTACTCTCTGTTCACAATGGGAGAACAATAATTAATGAGGCATGCTCTTTGGTTCTGATACTCTAGTATTGGTTTGCTGCTTTGGATTTGTTGAATTTTGAAGTGTGAACCCGCTTACCTATCAGATATCACCAGTAAGGGGAGGCACACACTGTGATAACATTTAATGGCGATTGCTCACCATTTTCCAAATTATGCTTAACTTTTGGACACTAGTGTATATTATGACCACCACTGATTACTATCATAACTTCATTATACTAACTTAGTACAATTTGAGCATACCCGCTGGCCATGGATTTTTTGGTTATTTTATAAGTCTGGCTCTGTATTATGATGTATTTGAGGAGCTATGACTATGTTCTAGCTGGGTAAAGTGTGATGCTGACTATATTTTCCATTGAATCAGCTAGATGATCTACCTAGCTTGTGGTCATGCCAGGTTGGTAGGCCAAGGGCTACAATGCCACATATTCAACTTTTTATAACTTGATTATATTGCAAAAGTGAAGAAAAAGCAAGCCAGATCATCCATCTATCTAGTTTGTGGGCACACCAGGTTGGTAGACCAAGGGCTACAATGCCACACATTTAACTTTTTATAATTTGATTATATTGCAAAAGCCAGCCACTCTGTTTCTCCCCTGCCTAGGCAATTGCTCTAATTTATATTAAAAATTGAAATCTCTTTTCTTTTTCAGAATAATGTAACTGAGAATCAGAGTGATAAGATATTCACAGTTCCAGAAGATTTCTATCCATGCTTTAAACCTAATGAATGCCCTTCTTCAAGGTAAGACATGTGCATTACTTATCTTCACAGATGAGTTTTGGACATACAGTAAACTCATGATTATTCAAGCTAATTAGGGCTAAGACTACCTCAGATTTGGAAAAACTCAGGTAATATAGAGATAGTGTCCTAACAGGTCACAAATTACGAAATTATGCTTAAAACTTACAGCAGTTGTTTATTACATGATAATTTTTTATATGTACATTCAATATGTCAACAGTTTAATTAAAAGAAAAATAGATTTACTATATAAAATGAGAAGATGACTTTTTGAAAAAAGTATATCATAGTTTTTGAAGTAGCTTCTTCCCTTTTTTTTATATTTAAATGTTATATGAACACTAAAGGAATAGTAGTCAAGCAACCTAGACTCTTCTTGCTTTTCAGTGTAACCTGTAAGAACTTCCATCAATTTCCTTGACTCAGAATATGATATTTTTGGGGTGATTGTTGGTGCCAATCTCCTCTTCAGAATCGATGACTATATGATCAGGATTAAAATTTGCTATGGAGGGGATTCAGCACCAAAACCTGTGGTTTATTGTACCTATGCCCCAAATGGGGCATTCCCGGGAGGAAAGGCGACAGGAGACAGAGGGTGGCCAACCCAAGGAGTCACAACAATACCGAGACCCCCGCCAACACTTCTACTCTGAAAGAGACCACCAGATGAGAGATGACGTGAAATGTTAATGGAGGTGAAATGGACAGACAGGAAATTCAGGGGACGTAATTAACCTACCCAGCATTCACCTGGTGAAAAAACCCATGGTTCAGTTAGGTTGGCCACAGTAATTGAACCTGGGCCTCCCATGGACCACAGATAAAACTGCCTGGGCCATCCTGCTTGGTTGACTATATGTACAATAGCATCATCTCTAGAGATTGAATGCTAGACATTACAAAAATTCAAAATAGCCAGACAAAAGACACTAAAAATCATTAGAATGGAATCAAAATAGGCACATATTTTTAATATTACAATAAAATATAATAATTCGCTAAGATAAATTCTGTTATCTTTTTAAGAAATTGATAAATACTTCACATTTTATTCAATTATTTTCAAATTCAGGACTATTGATAAATGACTATTTTCATTTTGCAATATAGGCTTAACAGATGCAATAAGTGTGGAATATATTGTGACTTTGTGGGTTGATACAATTAAAAGTCCGAGTTGCAGATATTCCAAATGTTCTTTATTTCCATAAAAATACACTGTTCAATTCTCACGTAACAACATTACGTCACAAACACACAGTCTACCAAGGTCAATGACAATAACAAACAGCGTTCTGATTACATCAGCTCTCGTTGCAACAACACTCTATAGCTGTTTACTGCTTACAACTCTTCGTGACTTACTCTTGGCGAGTCGTCACCTACTTAAATACCTCATTGATAAATTCTTGATATTTCCGGAACAATAAAAAACCGAAAAATCTCTGTTAATCAAGATGTCACCAGAAATTTCCATTTATCTCAGTTTGTTATGGCAGACCTTTATCTCGCGCTATTTTTAACTGTTTATGCAAGCTCTTTATTACCGTGAAACACTATCCGCCTGTTATCTATTTGCGCCGAAAGTTTTATGCCCGTTGTCGCGACACTGCTCCCTCCTCAAGGGTGATCGTCCCGAACAGCACCATCGTAACGGGCCAGACGATCCAGGTGTACCACCAACATCTTCCCTCGGGCACCTTCTGGATGCGGTAGACCACGTCGTTAATCCTCTTCACCACCCGGTACGGTCCTTGCAACGGCTGTTGAAGTTTCGGGCAGCGACCCTTGGTCCGGGTAGGGTGGTACAACCAGACTAGGTCACCCTGCTGGAACCCCTGGCTGTTGGCTTGCCTGTCGCATCGGGTCTTCATGCGGTCGCTCGCCTTCTGGATGTTCTGACGAGCCATCCCATGCAAGTCGTGGAGATGGTCCACCAGGTTTTCCACATACTCAGTTGCTGGCTGTTGTGCGTCCGGAGGGGGGGGGGGGGGCTTCCAAAGGCCAGGTCACAAGGGAGGCATAACTCTCGGCCGAAGCTGGCTGGCGTCATCCCGGTGGTGTCGTGTTGAGCGGTAGGCCAGCAAGAACAGTGGCACCTTGACATCCCAGTCTCGCTGATGGCTGGCCACGACCTTCCTCAGGTGTTCTTCTAAGGTCTTGATGTATCTCTCCACCATCCCCGTAGGTGCAGCCGCTGCGGACCCCTAGCACTCGTGGCACCTTTGACGTTACTAGAGGAACCTCGGGCCGAACATTCGAGGCCCTCCCTGATAGGGAGTTGTTCGAATTGGGTTGGACTCGAGGGGGCAGTGGTTACCGATACCCGTGGGAGATCAGGTACGTCTCCGGACGGGGTTGAGGGAAGCCATTGAGATTCCCGCGTACTAGGCAGCATAGCTAGTAGAAGGTGTGCTAGATCACCAGGCGGCCCCAACGAGGTCATATCGGTAGCCTTCCCATTTTGGAGTTGGCGTGCATAAGTGGCGTGTCCACTTCCATCCCGTCTTGAGTCCACAGGACCAGATGGGGGGGCTTGTTAGTCTCTAGGTTTTGTCCTATGAAAAGCCCCACGGAGGCGCCGGGCGCCCTTCTGGGATTGCTTGGTAACTCCCTGGTCGAAGGAGGCCCGGGTCCTTTGTCCTACGGGTCCAGGACTAAAGGGAGTAGAACCTCTGGCATTAACTATCTCTCCGCCATGCCGCCCAACTGCAGGTGTAGGGGTGTTGTGCGGGTCTTGTAAACCCCAAGTCTTTCTAGTGCCACCTTCATCAGGTTGGATTAAAAATTGGTGCCCTGGTCGCTGTGGAGCTCTAACGGCACCCCAAATCGGCAGAACACTTGCTCCACGAGGCAGTCTGTGATTGTCTTTGCCTGCTGGTTCGGGATGGTATACACCTCCGG
Source organism: Mantis religiosa (assembly GCA_030765055.1). Classification (NCBI taxonomy): domain Eukaryota; kingdom Metazoa; phylum Arthropoda; class Insecta; order Mantodea; family Mantidae; genus Mantis; species Mantis religiosa. Next base: position 95,707,489 of record CM060956.1, on the reverse strand, counting down.
CCACTTGATACAGTAGTTTACGACCACCATCAGGTACTTATTGCCTCGGTCGCACACTGGGAATGGTCCAGCTATGTCGACGGCGATCATTTCAAATGGCGCTCCGAGTTGTACTGCTGCATGTGACCCCGGCTCCTAGTCTGTGGGCCGCGACTCGCCGCGCACATGTGACATTGACGTCACCATCTCTCAGTGTCTGCTCGTAGCCTCAGCCAGTAGAAGCACTGTCGGAGTTTGTCGATTGTTCGGTTTGCTCCCAGGTGCCCTCCTGAAGTACAGGCGTACACTTCCTCCAAGACCTCTGGGACCTTACTTCGGGGAAGTACCAACTGTTCTCTCTGCGTCTTCCCATCGGGTGATTCCCATACCCGGAACAGCACGCCGTCTCTTGTCCTCATTGAGTCCCATTGGGACCAGTACAACTTGTATGTGGCGCTCCCTGGTGCGATATCCTCCTAGGTTGGTCTTGTCCCTGCCTCCAGTTCCTTCAGGAGTGGCCCCAAGTCGGCGTCAGCCAGTTGCTCCCTCCTCAGGCCTGCGCTATCCCAGCCGTCCGCAGGCACTGCCGTGACCACTCTGACAGCTGCGCCATGCTCATTCTCTTCCACTCTTGTGCATTGGACGCACTCCTCTGGGCAGGGTCTTCAGGACATGGCGTCTGCGTTGCCGTGGCTCTTCACTCTACGATGTTCAGAGATGAAGTCGTACTCCTGCAGCATCTGTACCCAGCGTGCTCTCTGGCCTTCCAGGTTCCTAAAGCTCAGTAGCCAGGTTAGGCCGGAATGGTCAGTCCTAGGTGGAATGGCTGACCGTATAGGTATTTGTGGAAGTGCTCCAAGGTCTTTATTACCGTCAGTAACTCTCGTCGGGTGACGCAGTAGTTCTTCTCTGCCTTGGACAGGGTATTGCTATAGTAGGCTGTCACCCGCTCATGGCCGTCCTGGATTTGCGATGGGACGCCTCTAATGCAATGGTCGCTGGCGTCGGTGTCTACAATGAAGGTGCCGCCTGGTAGTGGAAAACCCAAAATTAAAGCACTGCACAGGGTCTTCTTGAGGTGCTGGAAAGAGCCCTCGGCGTCCTCCATCCACGCGTAAGGACAGCGTTCTTCTGTCAGGCGTGTAAGGGGTTTGGCGATGTTGAAGAACCCCTTGATAAACCGGTGGTAATAACTGCATAGCCCCAGAAAACTGCGCAACTCTCGCTTATCCTTTGGACGAGGCCAATCTCTCACAGCCTGGGTCTTCTCCGGGTCTGTGGCCACTCCTATTGAGACTATGTGGCCCAAGTAGTTAACTTCCTTGCGGAAGAGCTGGCACTTCTTCGCGTTCAGCTTCAAGTTGGTTGCATGCAGTCTCTGTAACACCTTGCTCAGGTTGTCGAGATGGTCTTCGAAGGTCTTACCGACGATGATGATGTCCAGGTATAACAAGGCATGCGTCATATATCAATCCTCTCATTACTGATTCCATGAGGCGTTGAAATGTGGCTGGTGCGTTGCAGAGGCCAAAAGGCATAACTGTGAACTCCCAAAGCCCTTGGCCTGTCGAGAATGCAGTCTTCTCCTTGTCTCTCGGATCTAGAGCCACCTGCCAGTAACCCGAGTTCAGGTCCAGGGTCGAGAACCACTGTGCACCAGCTAGCGTCTCCAGAGTGTCGTCAATCCGGGGTAAGGGGAAACAGTCCTTCCAGGTGACAGTGTTTAGCTTCCTGTAGTCCACGCAGAAGGGTAGTTCGCCGTTCTTCTTTGTCACCAGAATTACACTGGAACACCAAGGGCTGTCAGATTCTTAAATCACTCCCCTGGATTTCATGTCATCTAGCATATCCCGTACCGCCGCTTGTTTTGCCAGCGGAATGCGTATAGGTGCTTGCCGAATAGGCCGGGCGTCTCCTGTGTTGATGCGGTGAAGCACTATGTCCATGCGGCCGTTGCCACTTTTGCCTTGGCTGAAGACGCGCTGGTATCGCCTCAGTAGTTGTCGAACTTTCTCCAGCTGTTCTGTGGTCAGGTGGTCGGCCGCCCTCTCCAATAAGCCTTCCAACCGGGGCCCCAGGTGTTGCGTCGGCACCGGCTCCTGTGTCTTGTCGATTGCTGTCGCGCTGACCACGGGTTCGCACGACCCCAACTCCGTCCCAGCCTGGATGTCGTTATCGGTGTCTGTCAGGTTGAGCAACCTCACTGGTACGTCCTATCTGCACGGCAACTATGTTCTGGCTACACACAGTCCGTGCACAGGTGTCTTCTGGTCCAGCATCATGTTCTTCGCCCGCTGGCCTACTAGTCGCGCCGTCACCATCACCTCACTTCTCGCGGGGACAACCACGACTTCCTTCAGAATAACCCTGCAGATTCTATACACTCTTCGGGCTGCCGGAGTATGACTTCTTCTCCACTGAGCCGCAGGACTTTCCTGCCGACGTCAACCGTCGCCTTGTGGCTCCTGAGGGCATCCCGTTCCAGTATCACCTCCTCAGTCACCTCCGCGACGAACACCCACTGACGCACGGCACTCCGTTCCAAGGTCAGCTTCAGTAGGGCCTCCTCCACAGGCAAGGTGTCGCCCGATGCCGTCACTAGTTGGTATGGTCGGCTCGGTTTTCTCGACGGCAAACCCATGGCCATGTCAGGTCTGATGATGGCCACGGCTGCCCCGGTGTCTACGAGCACACGGCACGGCTTCCCTCTCACCCAGCCGTCCGCGATAAGGCTGTCATCCAACCGTCGGCTGACGGCGCGCCCTGTCACTCGAGGTGATGATGCCCCTCGCCACGACGGCCCTTACTCGTTTTCCGGCTGCTCTTCCTGGTGTAGGCAGTCTCTCTCCAGGTGTCCCGGCTGTTCACACCCCCAACACCGGCCACTAGGTCTTCGCCGGCGTCCCTCGACTGGTCTTCAGCCTCCATTATAGCGGATACTCCTTGTTCTGGAAGTCAGGGTAGCTGTCACCTTGGCCACCTCCATCCTCAGTGCTGCCGTTAGTACCTCGTGGATAGTTTTGTAATCGCCGATCATTAGGCGCTGACGAATCTCCGTGTCTCATAACCCGCCGACAAAAGTGTAGGCAGTGTAGGCGACAAAAGGGTTCGGGATACGAACTTTGGTGGGAGGTCGACTAGGGTTTTGTTGGCTTCGGTACGCTGCGGCTAAGCGGTGGTTTCCAAAGTGACTTTCCAGGGCCTGCCAGATGTCCTAGGGTGCCGCCGTTCTCTGGACCGTATTCAGGACTTCTGCGGCCCGTCCCTGGAGGCTGGCCTTAACTGTGTAGCCTCTTCCTCTGGTGACCATTTGATGTGTTTCGCCACAGTGTCGAATTGACGGCGGGAGATTCGAAAGTTGTCGCGCCGTCGTATTTAGGCGGTTTGATGCGTTGAGATGTGTCGCGTCCCGGCGCGTCAGCCTTCAAGTCCTTCAACCTCCTCCCGACGATGTCCTCCTCCATGGCGATCTGGGGCTTCGTGTTGCTGTCGGCCTTTCCCTGCAGGTCGTTAACGTGGAGCGTCAGGTCTTCGACGCGCTCGCCTAACTCTGTGACGTCCTCCTTTACGCCGGCCAACTGCACCTCGAACTTTGCGGCGAGGGTCTCATTCGCCGCTTTCATTTCCGTGATCAATTCCGTCATCTTCGCGGTCATTGTCGCGGTCAAATTTCCATTTTGCAGCTTCCGTCTTCGTTGTTAATTCGGCCTTCATTTCTTCCATTTTCTCGGTGATGTCGTTAGCCGTCTTCATTTGTTTCAGCTCTGCGGCCAGGTTGTTATTTGCCGCTTCTGTTTTCGCAGCGAGGTTGTCATTCGCCGTCTTCATTTGTTCCATTTTCTGTAGAATCTTTTCCAATGCAGCCTCCATGGTGGTAATGTCTCACTCCTCACACCAATTGTGACTGTGGGTTCGTAGAATTAAAAGTCCGAGTTGCAGATATTCCAAATGTTCTTTATTTCCGTAGAAATACACTGTTCAATTCTCACGTAACAACATTACGTCACATAGGTACACACAGTCTACCAAGGTCGATGACAATAACGAACAGTGTTCTGATTACATCAGCTCTCGTTGCAACAACACTCTATAGCTGTTTACTGCTTACGACTCTTCGCGACTCACTCTTGGCGAGTCGTCGCCTTCTTAAATACCTCATTCATAAATTCTAGATATTTCCGGAACAATAAAGAAACCGAAAAATCTCTATCAATTAAGATGTCACCAGAAATTTCCATTTATCTCAGTTTGTTTGTTTCGGCAGACCTTTATCTCGCGATATTTTTAACTGCTTATGCAAGCTCTTTATTACCGTGAAACACTATCCGTCTGTTATCTATTTGCGCCGAAACTTTTATGCCCGTTGCCGCGACAATATTTTATATACCATTTACTACTAAATGAAATAAAGCTAAATCATGCTTCATTAGAGTCAACATATCTAAACATACGTGCATTATGCAATACTGATATCATTAATCACATTACAGAGATAAGTGAAAACTGCAACTGGCCTTGGGAATTGTACCTGAGAAATCTGAGTTGTTTACCCTCCTCTTTAATCTTTAGAATGCCAGCCTCGGTAGCATGGTGGTAGCATGTCTGCTTCACGTTTAAGAGGTCCCGAGTTCGAATCTCGGTCAGGGTGAGTTACTTGGATAAGGTTTATTCTGGGGGTTTCCCTTATCCTGAAAGACAAATGTCGGATATCTATAAGCTCTAAGGACCCTGGACTCATTCAAGCATCATTTCACCATTCCATTCATCGTCCAATATGACTTAACATTGGAAGACGTAAATTAAAAAGTTTAAGAAGTGATAAGTTTAAGGAATTTTTCCTGGATTCCTTATCACATTTTTCTATGATGTTCCAAATCAATTGATGAGCCTCACTATGGACCACAAGATTTTATTTATAAATGATCTCTGATGTACCCACAATTATAATAAGTTACCCTAACTTGACAGTTGTAACATTCACAATAAATGCTTGGAAGCAAAAGCACCACCACTGAACTGCTAAAGTGCACATCTAAGGAACAATAACAACATAACGTGATAATTTCTGTTTATGGAAGCATTGGTACACGTCACCAGCTTACTCTCCTTAACTGACTTCCCTGCATCCCACAACCACCAGAGCTGCTCCCGACTCTGCAATAAGCAATTTTTGCAAGCTTTTTTTATGTATTACAAGAGTTCAACGAAATACTACATGTTCTTGAATATTTTGCACAGAGTTCACCATATCTTATAGCCAATGTTTCTGTATTTAGTGATGACATTTTTCAGCGGTATCCAGCACACAGGATGTGTGTGTGTGAGTGAATGGCATATTGTCTTGTACTTGGTGTGTTCATTGGTTCTCTGTAATCATTGCAATGTATGAAACCGAACTTGAAAGAATATTTTAATTTAGCTAATTATTGAGTAGATTTTAACACTGAATCATTTATTATAATAAAATGTAATTGTAACAAATTTCACTTACCTGTTTGAAAAATTATAAATTCTTCTGGATTAGTTCCACAAATACATCATTTGCAACTTAGCTGAATTATTTATTTCTATTATCATTACTGTCACTAGGTGACAAATTATTTTATTCTGTTAATAATTTGTTTTACTTTCAGAGAAAGGTAATAACAAAATATAATCCATCATCTAGCAGCAGTAATGATAACAACAGAAATAAATAACTCAGCTGAAGATGCAAATAATGTATTTTTGAAACTAGTACTGAATTTATAATTTTTCAAACAGATAAATGAATGTAATGTGTAATAAATACGACTCATCTAAAAATTAATAAGATAAATGAAGTTTATCGCAATCATTATAATTTATTGTAATATTTGTATTGCTTCACTGTGAGTAGCTTCACTGATTTTACAAATTAAACTACATTGTTTACTTATTTAATAAGGAAAAATGTTTTACTAGGTACAAAGTGAATAGCTTCTGAAACGTGTATATCTTGTTAAATAAGTAAATGATGTAGTGTCAAAATTAACTCAATAATTAACTAAATTGTTAGTCATATCACTGTCATGAAGTCCAATAATACAACTTTAATAGAAACCATTATTTATCTATTGCTACTCTCTACATAATTCTTATATGAGATGGCAAAGATGCCTTCATTGCCCAAAGAAGGAGTAGGCAGTGTATATTGAAATTGAGTTTTCATTTATGGATGCTCTGATTCATAGCTTCCCATTCTATGTAGGGCATAAAAGACCATTGAGTTTTTCTTATCAGCCTTGAGGTTCTTTTATATGTCACAAATGTACGACATGATACCATAACTTTACTTCCATTCCAAAGGAAGCCACATCAAGCTTGAATTTGGGAGCTCAGGAACCAGAGACTAGAATGTAGCCCCTATATCACAGAGGAAAACAGGAATATGCATGTGTTTCAGCACATGAAATACAAATGGAATTTCGTTTTAAATTTATATCCTCCAATGGGTAAAATGATGCTCAAATGAGCCCAGGGTCCATAGACCTTGGAGTTATTTGATATTCATCTTTAAGGATAAGAGAAAACTGTGGGGGGGAAAAAACCTTATCCAGATAACTCACCCTTACCGAGATCCAAACTCCTAACCTCTGGAACATGAGACAGTCACATTACCATCTATGCAACAAGATGGGCCAAATGGAAATGAAGCCATTTGCCAGCTAGAGGGAAAATGGAAGAAGAAAGTATGAGTTGAGTTTAGTTGAGTTGTATAAACACTTTTAGCCAGCACTCATTCTAAAGTTGCAAAATTGCATTAATAGTTCTGTTGCCCTTGTGCTATAAAGCTAGACTTAAGCTGACATCATAAAAATTCAAATGGTTTGGTATTGACTGGTTTTCAAATGATTGCTAAAAAATAGGTTATTTATCTAAACAATGCATACAATATTTTAGTATTCTAAATTTTATATAACTACTAATGGAGTTGTGAGATATCACTTTTGTATAAGTATGCAATGACAAATAAAACATGAATTCTGAAAAAATTAAAATTATAAAGCCTGATAGTAAATGTAAAAGAACATTGTATTTCAGTTGCATTTGCTTTTTGAGAAAAGTTATTTTACATTAATAAAAAGTTTCATTGAGAACATTTTAGGAAATAATAAGTTTTTAAGATACTTTTCATATTGTACCAATTTTCTCTTAATTTGAAATGTATTAATAAATATTAATGCATGTGTAAGATGTGTTGTGCATACAGATGAATGGACAGTTGGACTCTTTAAGTACTCTTGCAGCAACAAATGCACCTAAAGATCAATCAATCAATCAATCAATCAATTGTTCACTATAACATAATACAGACATTTTATATTATGTTTTACAAACATTGTCCAAAAATTGTCATTCATCCTCTCTCTCTCTCTCTCTTTCTCTCTCTCTCTCTCTCTCTCTCTCTCTCTCTCTCTCTCTCTCTCTCTCTCTCTCTCTCTCTTACACACACACACACACACACACACACACACACACACACACACACACACACATATCTATATATTTGTTTTACCAGTTAACTTATTTTCCAGATATGGCATTGAATTTTTAGCCTGATTCTACCTTTCCAATATTCTAGTTTACTTTAAAATTATATTATGCCTCAAATTGCACTATAAAATATAATGATAAGTTGTGTAATATTCAGTAATCAAAATGTTACTTTCTTTCTTGTAACTGGCTGCACCTATCTTTTTGTATATAATTGAAACTATGTTCTTGAGTGCTAGAGAGGTTATGAAAAACAACCATTAACATTTGTAAAAAGAAAAAACTGAAGCTACTTACAGTGAAGCAATCCAAGTGTTATGAATAAACCATAACACTTAGCAACACACTTCACTTAATCACTTTTCTGTTTTGTAAAATCCTCCGGGACCAGTTTCATGATGTCTTCATTACATCCTCAAGCCAGCAGACAGAATGGCCTTTTAGTTGTTTCCGGAAGTTGACAGATAGTTTGCGGTTTGCAGATGATAGTTAGAATCTAGATCTCACAGTATTGTACAGAGCTGCTTCTAGTATGCCCAACCAGGCATACAAACCAGAGCTTATATGCGCAAAAGCCAAGTCTCAGGATACAAATTATGAGATAGTGTAACTTAACCAAGTGAGTTGTTTCTGTAATAACACATGAGTCCTTTCTTGGAAGTGTTGAAAACAGTGTTGTTATGATAAATTAAATTTAACACATGAGTCTTGCTTTAGGAGGTCCCATCATTAATTCCTGTAGAACACTCTCTCTGACCTATGCTGTTTTTTGGATTTCTCTAATTGGTAGGTGAATGCTCCCCCCACCCCTGCTTTTTCTATAGAGATTCCCGTCATTTCTCCAGGTGAAATTCAACCTTGGATTTATTTACTATGTATATTGTTGCTCATATCCATCCCGTTACACCAGCTGCATCCCTTAGGAACATATACAGTCTTCCGGTGAGTAATATCTCTGCCAGCAATATACCATTAACCACGCCGTTGCAAGCTGTCGCTGTTCGTATACAGCGGGAGAGCATCTCTTTTACCATCTGCAACATTTATCTGCCTCCGCTCTGTGTAATTCAAAAGCAGGATCTTCAGGCTCTTTTGGCTCAGCTCCCTTCACCGTTACTCATATTGGGAGATCTGAATGCCAAACACACGCTCTGGGGCTCCGACATTGATGATGCTCGTGGCTGCCTCATAGTAGACGTGTTCGATTCGTATGACCTGATTTTGCTGAACACTGGTGACCCGACGTTCTTGTCATCCGCTTATGGTACGCACTCGGTTCTAGACGTCTCATTCTGCAGCCCGGTATTAGTTCCACTCCTTGATTGGTCTGTGCTTTCTGACCTCTTTGGGAGCGATCATTACCCAATTAACATCCATTTATCCGGCCGCCACCATGCGCCTTCGCGACATCCTCGCTGGATTATTTCCAAGGCTGACTGGGAAAAGTTTCATTGCCGTACACACCTCACCGACGATGGTCTTGGCACCGTCGATGAAATGGAATATTTTACATGTTCCATCCTGCTCGCCGCAGAATCCAGCATTCCTTGAGGTTCTTCTACCCCACGTCATACCCCTGTATCCTGGTGGTCTGAGGAATGCCGTGTGGCTATAAAAGCACGCAAACGTGCTTTGCGGCTTTTTCAGTTGCACCCGACAGAAGAGAACTTCGTTGTTTTTAAACGTTCTCGAGCTAGGGCACGTTTTGTGCTTCGCAATGCGAAACGAAGATCCTGGGAAGCCTACGTGTCTTCCCTTTCTCGTCGAAGCTCCGCCAAACAGGTATGGTCAGGTGTTCGGCGGATGTATGGCAAGTATCGCCGAACGGTCATTCCCGGACTTGCCCTCAACGGTTCCATCTGCACTACCGAGCAAGACATAGCCGAAGCCCTTGCAACCTCATTCGCTGCTACTAGCCAAACGGCTAGTTACGACGCCCTCTTCCTTCCTATTAAGGAAGCTGCGGAGCAAATAAAACTAAATTTTAATAGCGAATGTAATGAGCCGTACAACCAACCTTTTACCGCTGCCGAGCTTGCACATTCTTTAGCCCTAGCTAAGGACTCTTCTCCCGGTCCCGATGACATCCACAGACAGATGCTGCTACATCTTCCACCCGATGCGATGTCTTTCCTTTTAGGTATGTATAACCGCATCTGGCATGAGCGGATCTTTCCATCTTCCTGGCAAGAGGGTATTGTCATCCCCATCCCTCGACCCGGAAAGGACCGCACACTTCCATCTAGCTACCGCCCCATCTGCCTGACGAGTGTCGTCTGTAAGACCTTTGAGCGAATGGTAAACTCTCGGTTGGTGTGGTGGCTCGAAACCAATAACCAGCTGTCCAACCTTCAATGGGGTTTTCGTCGCCATCGCTCTAGTGTTGACAATCTAACACGCATTGAGGCTTACATTCATGATGCCTTTCTACTGCAGCAGCATGTGGTGAGAGTTTTCTTTGACCTGGAGAAGGCCTATGACACCACTTGGCGGTATGGCATACTACGTAACCTGCACAGTTACGGTATGCGAGGCCACTTACCGGAATTTTTAGGTAACTTTTTAGCACTACGTCGTTTTCGTGTCCGTATAGGGAACACAATATCAAGGGAGCGGATCCAGGAGAATGGTGTACCTCAAGGGTCGATTCTAAGCGTCCCCATTTTTGCCGTGGCTATTAACGGCATTACTAGTGTCGTTCGCGGCGGAATTCCATCGTCCCTGTATGTTGACGACTTCGCCATATATTATCGTTCTTGTAATTTAGATCATATAGAGCGTCAACTGCAGTTGACCATCAACCAGCTGGCAGCCTGGGCGCTTCGAAACGGCTTCCGTTTTTCGCCTGCGAAAACACAGTGTGTCCACTTCCATCGCCTACGGGGTATTCACCCTCCACCTGATCTTCACTTGAACGGCATACCCCTGCCATTTGTCTCGCACCTGAAGTTCTTGGGCCTCTACTTGGACAGACAACTCAACTGGGAGCACCACATTCGTCACCTTCGAGCCTCTTGCGATCGTTCTCTTCGGGTGCTGAAGGTATTATCTGGAGCATCTTGGGGGGGGGGGGGCGAACGCACGGTAATGTTGAGGCTGTACCGCTCTCTGGTTCGGTCCAAGCTGGACTACGGCAGTTTTATTTATGGCGCAGCGACCGCCTCTAAACTTCGCCTTTTAGATACCGTGCATCATACTGGCATCCGCCTTGCCACAGGAGCTTTCCGCACCAGTCGAGTCCACTGCCTGTATGCAGAATCAGGCGAACCTCCACTCTATATTCGTCGCTCTCTGTTACTCTGCTCATACGTCTCGAAGATGGCAAGTTATCCCAATCATCCCTGTTTTAAACCAGTTCTCTGTCCAGATTTAGTCCACCGTTATATGCGCCCTGGTTCTCGGACACGCCCCATGGGAATAAGATTTCGGGATCTCCATTCGCATTGCCTGCGAATGCCTCGTGTGGAGAGGTCGTCCATTTGCCCTTATCCTGCATGGCAGCTCAATCGTGCGCGGTTCGATCTCGCTCTTTCAAGCAACTCTAGACTCGCTACTCCACATTCGGTGTTCCAACAACTTTTTGCCGAACTACTGAGCCGTTACCCTAATTATGTTCCGACCTTTACAGACGGTTCTCGGTTAGATAGCACTACGAGTTGCGCGCTCTTCATTAACGGTGAGCTCATAAATTTCGTCTTCTGGACTTCACTTCAGTTTTCTCCGCAGAGCTGTACGCCATCTTCTATTTGCTCCTTTTTATTTGCAAGTTAGCTCCTGGCTCTTTTATTGTCTGCACTGACTCTCTAAGTGCTCTTCAGGCCTTGCAACAGAACACTGCCGCTCACACACTTGTTTTAAAAATACAGGCCCAGATATTGCAAATGCTCAGTCGCGGATACAATTTTGTTTTTACTTGGACCCCAGGCCATGTTGGGATTTCCAGGAACGAGGAGGCGGACGCGGCTGCTAAGTCCGCTTGCCGTTTGCCGCGGAGTTTGACAACTACGGTGCCATACCAGGATGTGCAACGTTTTTTCCGTCGCCAACTCCTATCTGCTTGGCAGCAATCCTGGACAGCTTTGGAAGGCACACAACTCCGGGCGATAAAGGAGAGCCTACAACCCTGGCCAACTTCCTGCAGGGATAACCGGCGGGCCGAGGTGATACCCGACTGAGAATTGGGCACACACGTGCGACTCATGGCCATCTGTTAAGAGCGGAACCGGCCCCTGTGTGTGCTCCGTGTGCAGTACGCCTCACTGTGCGGCATGTATTGCTGGATTGCCCGCAGTACACCTGCGTCCATCAGTCTTTGGGTCTAAGAACTAACTTGCACGATATTTTAGGGGACGACGCAGTGGCCGTGGATAAGGCTCTGCGGTTTGTTTTTAAAATCGGTTTTAATAAACAAGTCTGACTTGTATTTTATATTTATCAATTTTAGAGATTTTAAATTTTTAGTACTGGGATGGGTTTTTTATGTGCTTTTAATAGTTGTGTTTATATTTTATCTTACTTTTTAACTTTGTGTAGCTTTTAGTTTTTAGAGTTGACTTCGGGCCCAAATGACCTTGTTGTCGACGGGCCCTAAAACACTACACACTCACTCACTCACTCACTGGATGTTACTTCTTTTGGTTCTATAAACATTGCCCCATATCTCTTGTGAGATGAGACAGGGCTTCACAGGAACATAAAATATGTCGGGCTGCTTCAGTCTCGTTCCTGCAGAATCTGCAGTCTAAGTTACTCTAATATACCTACCCCTATTCTGATCAGGTGTTATTTTACAGGTGCACATCCTGTGAGAAAAGCAGTGATTGCTTTCAGCTGGACTCTATTACACCTTAACAAACTTCCAGCTCTTTTCTTACATGGTTCCCTAATAAATAGCTTACCATGTTTGTTTCCTGGGTTTTTGAGCCAGGTTTCGTGATGTTGTGTTTTGGGCCAGTTCTTAATAGCTTTACTAGTTGAGCTTCAAGAAGCTCCTAGAGCTGCCTTTAGTCCAGTAAATGGTGTTAGCTGCTCCTTGTCTAGAAAGTTCATCAGCTTTTTCGTTGTCCTCTATTCCCCTTTGGCGTGGTACACAGATGAGTTGAATTTCAATTTGTTCTGCTAGATTATTAAGAATATTTAGGCAATTTAGAACTAGTTCTGACATAACGTTTTGGCTTTTTAAAGCCATAAGTGTAGCCCGGCTGTCAGTGAATATAAGGATCTGTTTACCAAGTACTCTCTCCTTATATTTTCCGTATGCACTGAATAATGGCATAAATCTCTGTTTGAAGCTCAGTTGCATATTTACCCAAAGGAAAAAAATAATTTAAACTTTAATTGTATGCCATAAACTCCAGAACTACTCCCTGAACCATCCTTTGATCCATCTGTAAATCAGATAAAGGTCTTCTCAGGTGTTTCCAGATGTTTGTTTTCCCAACGTTCTGGTGTATAGTGATCCAGAAGTTCTTTTTAAAATGTTTGATTGGAAGACACATCCAAGAAAGCATCTCCTATATATTTCCTAATCTTCAGCATACCTGAGTCTGAAATGCTGGCTTAATTTATTATCTACCTCAATTAGCTTTTTTACATTTCCCTTTCATTTTATTTCTTTCTCAGTCCTGTGATATTAGGCTTCATGGCATTAAGTGGTGCTGGACAAAAGGTATGGATGCTTGCTCCAAGAAAAGAGTATTCCTAATAGATACTAGAGGGTTTTCGGATTTCACTAATTGTTCCCTGCCCGATCTGGGCAGCTGAGACAGGTAATGACACAGGTCTTCAAGCCTGGATTCAGATTCAGATAATTTATTAGCCGTAGGAGTCAACCAGACCATGGCATCATCAAAAATACAGTTTATGTACAGTATTTTCAAAAATATAAATATGCATTACAATAAGTTGAAAATGTTACAAATTAATATAAAGTCTAATACAATAGTACATTATAAAAATACATACAGCAAAATAAAATGTATATTACAATTTTTAATTAAAAATTCACTTATGCTAAAAGGTAAAAATTTTAATAATATCAGTTGTGATTATTCCTAAAACCTTCCGTAATTTTTTTTTAAAGTCTAATTTTTTGAGGCAAGTGATTATACAAAATACTACCTAGATGCAATGTATTATTAAGGCATCTAATAAGTCTATGCCAATTTAAATGTACATTGCTGGATGCCCTAGTATTGTAATCATATAATTGAGAATTCAATTGCAGGAGATTCAGGTTTTATATAAATTAAAGACACAGATTCCAGGATATCAATGCAAGAAAGAGGCAAAATTTTCAAATCTGAAAACACCTATATACTATTGGCTCCAACTGGCACTTGCAATATAATCTTCAATATCCTAGTAGTAGTGGTAGTGGTAGTGGTAGTGGTAGTGGTAGTGGTAGTGGTAGTGGTAGTGGTAGTGGTAGTGGTAATGGTAGTGGTAGGGGTAGTGGTAGCGGTAGTGGTAGCAGTAGTAGTAGCAGTAGTAGTAGCAGTAGTAGCAGCAGCAGGAGCAGCAGCAGGAGCAGCAGCAGGAGCAGCAGCAGCAGCAGCAGCAGCAGCAGCAGCAGTAGTATTATTTATTCATCCTTTTGATCATAGTACATGATATAGAACACATCAAGTACTTATAAGAAAAAATTTTACAATAAACATATACACCACACAAGTTTAGAAATGAAATTTCAGAAACTGTATGTACAATGCAGCAGCAGCAGCAGCAGCAGCAGCAGCAGCAGCAGCAGCAGCAGCAGCAGCAGCAGCAGCAGCAGCAGCAGCAGTAGCAGTAGTATTATTTATTCATCCTTTTGATCATAGTACATGATATAGAACACATCAAGTACTTATAAGAAAAAATTTTACAATAAACATATACACCACACAAGTTTAGAAATGAAAATTCAGAAACTGTATGTACAATATAATAATAATTTATCTGTAGTTGACATATTCAAAAAATTTACCTATACTATAAAAACAATGTTCTAACAGGAACTTTTTCACCAGCATTTATATTTAGGAAGTGCAGATATGCTCTTTAGGTGTTCAGGTGGGCCGCTATAAAGGCAAAGTCCAGTATATATAAAGCTTTTACCAAACAAACTGGTGTCATGGGGGATTATACTTATTTGCTCTTTTCTTCGAACTTTTCATGATTATGTACTTGTATATTAGTGGAGTATAAATGAATATTTAATTTAACAAAGGTTACTATTTCTTGGATATACAAGCAACGTAGAGGCAATATTTTTAATTTTTGAAAAAGTGTTCTGCAACTAGTTCTTTTGTTTACCTTTAGTATGGTACGTATAGCTCTCTTTTGTAATCTAAATATGATAATCGCATTTTCACAGTTTCCCCATAGTATAATACCATAAGAAATGATACAGTGGAAGTGATTCTATGCAACTCTGTAGCCTATAGCCTCTGCCTTCATTCCATCCCTTATTTCAAGGGGGGTGAAGTAGCTGCAATAGATAACACATAGATCAGTTTCCCCCTCCATTCTATACCATGTAGTATCAGTCAGAAAATCACCTCGAAAAATTAGGTACAAGTACACTCCTGCAACTAAGTGCATTTTCATGTTTTTCAGAACTTCACAAGAAGATTATAGCTTTGAATTTCTTTACCCAGTTGAAGATATATCAGATTATTCATGGAATAAAACAAATAACTTCACTAACTATGCCAACAATGAAATGCCTGAATTTGTTGAGAATTATTCATACTCAGCTTTACCACCAGTTTATTCAGATGTAACAGAAATTGATGAACCTAGCCTTTCTAATGCCAGTAATTCACCACAGAATTATAATTTTCTTCTATGGAATCATCAAATGCCTAGAACAGATTCTGCTCCAGTGGCTTTAGCAAATACAAAGAAAACATTAAATATCTCAGACACTAATGATACTTTGAAGAAGGTTCTTGTAGATCAAGCAAACAAGAGTTACAGTGGACCCTGTAACCCAAGCCAACAAGGTGCTAAAAACATTGAAAATATTAATGCTCTGCAGAGTAAACAAGGAACTTCATTTGAAAATGAGCAAGTAAATTCACCAAACAAGGTAAGTATTCAGGGTTGAAAGCAACAGGGAAGAGGGGGATTTTACTTCATCAAGATATTTCATTAGCTCATAAAGAACAATTAAGATATTTCTTTCAAAGATGATACTTTATAGAACAAGTAATTACCAGTGTGTTGTAAAGTCTCAGTCCTGTCACATGAAAATCAATATCTCTTTTCACATAGACTCATAAGAAATTGAAGGTTGAAAATATTTCAAATTATGAATCATTTTAGCTTTTAAACCATATAGTCCAAAAAGTGGGATTGTTGTTGGAAATGAAAAGTACATTCATCACAATCTTTTTTTAAACTTTTAGAAAAATCTTTATTATTTATTCAATAAACTTATCAAGTTTTAATTTTCATTCTTACTAGGAAGAATGCTTCCCTCTTAAAAAGTAAATCTGTAAAGCAAAAGGTAAGCACAAAAAAAGTAAAAATTAACTATTCTGTGCAAAAAATGGCATTTTAAAAGTATTTTGGCCAGTAAACCAAATATTTCTTTTTACTACCCATCTTTATGCTTTGTTCATAATTGTATAAATGAAAATTTAGTAATTATATTGTATGGTAAATTTTTGATTATATATATTTTAAGATATTTGATATTAATCAATTTTTGTAATGCAGAATGTTTTGAGAATTGTACTGAAAAATCAGATGGACACTCAATCTGGAAACCAAAACAATGAGACTGTTAAGAGATATAAAGTGATTTTTCCTGCAACAAAAACAAGCAGATTTTCTTTGCCGACATTTAAAACTCAGAAGGAAGGTGCTCAAAAAGAGAGAATTATATCAGTAAGTATTTTAGTATATATTAGTAGATTAGGATTAACACCTTAACTGTAAGAATCATATTAGTTTGTAATTAATGTTTGACAAAGCCATGAAATTGTAAGAAATTTCCAAAACGTGAATAAAATGTTATCATCATCATCATCATCATCATCATCATCATCATCATCATCATCATCATTATACTGTCGCAAGCATTGTTGCGGCCGGGCGCACAAAGGGACAGATAGTGCAGTGCGGAGATAGAAAGCTTGCCGAAACAAATAAAGAGACAGATAGCTGACTGGGAGTTTCGATTTCTTGTTTGTTACAGAACATTCCAGAAATGTCTGGATATATCAATGGAGTATAAAAGGAAGTAGCGGTTAGTTGAGTGGACAGTCATAAAGAGAGAGTTGTAATTGGATTCGTATGCATACAGCTGTTTTGAAAGTGAACTCTTTGTTTGTGGGTGTGGCAGACGACCTTGACGATTGTATTTGTGTATGTTACGTAATTCTGCTACTGTAAGGGTTGACCAAAGTGTGCTTCTGCGGAAATAAAGATCAATTTGGAATTTCTGCAACTGGACTTTTACTTCTATGAACTCGCAAAGTCACAATCAGTGTCAGGAAGTGGAACATACGACAATGGACATTGCATTGGTACAAATTCTAGAACAGCGAACGACAGAGTCCCCGCCAAGATGGGAGAAATGAAGGGTGAATTAACAACGAAGACGGAAGCGGCAAATAACAACGTGGCCGCGGAACTGAAAGAAATGAAGACCCAATTAACAACGGAAATGAAAGCAGCGAACGATAGCCTGGCAACCGAAATGAAGGCGGCGAACGAGGCACTCGCCGCAAAATTCGAAGAACTGTTGACCGACGTGAGGGATGACGTCGCGGAGCTGGGCAAGCGAATGGGTCAGATGAAGGGGCGCCTTAATGATTTAGAGGGAAATGCCGACAATAACACCAAATCCCTGAAAGCCATGGTGGACGACTTAGGACATCGTCGACAGAAGAACGAAAGTTTAAAGGCCGACGCGCCGGGACGCGATACAATATCTGCGCGCGTCAAGCCACCAAAGTACGACGGCACGTCAACGTTCGAAGTCTTCCGCCATCAATTCGACACGGTGGCCAAACACAAGTGGTCAACAGAGGAAGAGGCTGTACAGCTAATAGCCAGTCTCCAGGGACGGGCCGCAGAAGTTCTGAACGCGGTCCAGACAGCGGCGGTGCCCAAGGACATCTGGGAAGCCCTGGAAAACTGCTTCGTAAACCATCGCAGCCAATTGAAGTCAAGGTCACAGCAGCTAGGGAAGGTGCTGCAGGAGTTCGCCCTGGCAATTGAACAGCTGGCCAGCAAAGTCTTATTCGACCTCCCACCAGAGTTCGTATTCCGGGAATCCGCCTATACCTTCGTTGACGGGGTACGAGATACCGAGATACGTCAGCACCTAATGCTCAGCGACTACAAAACCATCCACGAGGCGCTAACGGCAGCATTAAGGATAGAGGTGGCCAAGGTGACGGCTACCACGACATCGAGATGCCAACACCAGGGAGAGCAGCCGGAAAACGAGTAAAGGCTGTCGTGCCTAGGGGTACGTCGGCGCCATTTTCACCATCCCCTGGAGTGACACTGCGGGCCGTCACCCGGCGTATGGATGACAGCCTCATCGCAAACGGTTGGGTAAAGGGGAACCCGTGCCAAGTGCTCGTGGACACCGGGGCAGCTGTGACCGTCATCAGACATGACGTGGCCAAGGGTTTGCCGTCGTAAAACCCGAGCCGACCATGCCATCTAGTGACGGCATTGGACGACATCTTTCCCTTAGAGAGGGAGGCCCTGCTGCAGTTGACCTTGGAGCGAAGTGCCGTGCGTCAGTGGGTATTCGTCGCGGAGGTGGCTGAGGAGGTGATACTGGGACAGCATGCCCTCAGCAGCCATGAGGCGACGGTGGACGTCGCCAGGAAGATACTGCGGCGCAATGGAGAAGAGGTGATACTCCGGCAACCCGAAGAACGTCTTGGAATCTGCAGGTTCATCCTGAGGAAAGACGTGGTTGTCTCCGCAAGGAGCGAGGAGGTGCTGACGGCGCGAGTTGCAGGCCAGCGGACGAACATGATGCTGGACCAGAAGACGCCTGTGCACGGACTCTATGTAACCAGGACATTGTTGCCGTGCCAAGAGGGGCCGGTGAGGCTGTTCAACCTGACAGACAGTAATCACCACGTCTAGGCCGGGACGGAGTTGGGGGCGTGCGAGCCCGTGGTCAGCGTAACACCAATTGACCAGACCAAGGAGCCGGTGCCGACGCAACACCTGGGGCCCCGGCTGGGAGGTTTATTGGAGAGGGCGGCCGACCACCTGACCGCGGAACAGCTGGAGAAGGTTCGACAACTGCTGAGACGATACCAGCGCGTCTTCAGCCAAGGCGACAGCGATTACAGCTACACGGACCGGGTGCTCCACCACATCGACACCAGAAATGCCCGGCCTATTCGACAACCACCTTGACGCGTTCGGCTGGCGAAACAAGCAGTGGTACGGGATATGCTGGAGGACATGAAATCCAGGGGAGCGATTGGCGAGTCTGACAGCCCTTGGTGTTCCCATGTAGTCTTGGTGACGAAGAAGAACGGCGAGCTACGCTTCTGCGTGGACTACAGCAAGCTGAACGCTATCACCAGGAAGGATTGCTTCCCCTTACCACGGATTGGCGACAACCTGGAGACGCTTGCTGGGGCGCAGTGGTTCTCGAGCCTGGACCTGAAGTCGGGTTACTGGCAGGTAGCTCTGGACCTGAGAGACAAGGAGAAGACCGCATGACCATCTTGACAACCTGAGTAAGGTTCTACAGAGAATGCAGGCGACCAACTTGAAGCTAAACACAAAGAAGTGCCAGCTCTTCCGCAAGGAAGTCACTACTTGGGTCACATACTCTCAGCAACCGGGGTGGCCACAGAGCCGGAGAAGACAGGCTGTGAGAGATTGGCCTCGGCCGAAGGATAAGCGAGAATTGCGCAGTTTCCTAGGGCTATGCAGTTATTATTGCCGTTTCATAAAGGGGTTCTCCAACATCGCCAAGCCCCTGACCCGCCTGACAGAAGATCACAAGCTTTATGTGTGGACGCAGGACGCCGAAGACGCTTTCCAGCACCTGAAGAAGACACTTTGTAATGCTCCTATTTTGGGTTTCCAGCAACCAGGCAGCGCCTTCATTGTGGACATCGACGCCAGCGACCATTGCATTGGAGGCGTCCTATCCCAAGTTCAGGACGGTCACGAGCGAGTTATAGCTTACTACAGCAAGACACTGTCCAAGGTAGAGAAAAACTACTGCGTCACCCGGCGAGAGTTACTGGCGGTAGTAAAGACCTTGAAGCACTTCCAAAAGTACCTGTACGGTCACCTATTCCACCTGAGGACTGACCACTCCGCACTAACCTGGCTACTCAGTTTTAGGAACCTGGAAGGGTAGACAGCGCGTTGGGTCCAGAGGTTGCAGGAGGACGACTTCACCTCTGAACGTCGTAGATGGAAGAGTCACCGCAACGTAGAATCCATGTCCCGAAGACCCTGCCCAGAAGAATGTGGCCAATACACCAGTGCGGAAGAGAAAAAGCGTGCCGCAGCTGTCAGAGTGGTCACAGCAGTGCCTGTAGACGGCTGGGTTAGCGCAGGCCTGAGGAGGGAGTAACTGGTGGATGCAGACTTGCGTCCACTCGTGAGAGAAGTGGAGGCAGGGACAAGACCAACCTGGGAGGTCATCGCACCAAGGAGCTCCACATATAACTCGTACTGGGCCCAATGGGACTCACTGAAGATCAGAGAGGGCATGCTGTCCCGGGTATGGGAATCACCTGATGGGAAGACGTAGAGAGAGCAGTTGGAACTTCCCCGGTTTAAAGTCCCGGAAGTCTTGGAGGAAGTTCACGCCGGTACTTTAGGAGGACGCCTGGGAGCAAACCGGACGATCCACAAACTCCAACAGCGTTACTACTTTCTGAGGCTTCGAGCAGACGCGGAGAGATGGTGCCGTCAATGCCACGTGTGCGTGGCGAGACGCGGACCCAAACTAAGAGCCGGGGTCGCATGCAGCAGTACAACGGCGGAGCGCCATTCGAACGCACCGCTGTCGACATAGCTGGACCTTTCCTAGTGTCCGACCGAGACAACAAGTACCTGATGGTGGTCGTGGACTACTTCAAGTGGCCGGAGGTGTATGCCATCCCGAACCAGGAGGCGAAGGCAATTACAAACTGCCTCGTGGAGCAACTGTTCTGTCGTTTTGGGATGCCGTTAAAGCTGCACAGGGATAAGGGAACCAATTTTGAGTCTAACCTAATGAAGGAGGCACTGGAAAATCTTGGGGTGAACAAGACCCGCACAACACCCCTACATCCGCAATCGGACTGTATGGTGGAGAGGTACATCAAGACCTTGGAAGAACACCTGAGGAAGGTCGTGGCCAGCCATCAGCGAGACTGGGACGCCAAGGTGCTACTGTTCTTGCTGGCCTACCGCTCGTCTACACACGACACCACTGGGATAACGCCAGCCAGCTTAATGTTCGGCCGAGAGTTACGCCTCCCTTGTGACCTGAATTTTGGGAGCCCCCCGGACGCAAAAAAGCCAGCTACCGAGTATATGGAGAGCCTCGTGGATCATCTCCATGACAAGCATGAGATGGCTCGTCAGAACATCCAGAAGGCGAGCGACCGCATGAAGACCAGACACGACAGGGAAGCCAACAGCCAAGGGTTCCAGCAAGGTGACCAGGTCTGGTTGTATCGCCCTACCCGGACCAAGGGACGCTGCCCGAAACTTTAACAACCATGGCAAGGACCGTACCGGGTGGTAAAGAGGATCAACGACGTGGTCTACCGCATCCAGAAGTTGCCTCGAGGAAAAATGTTGGTGGTACAGCTGGATCGTCTGGCCCACTATGGTGGTGCTGTTCGGGACATCCAGCAGATAGGGCAGCGCGGAGATAAAAGCTTTCCGAAACAGATAAAGAGACAGATAGCTGACTGGAGGTTTCAATTTCTTGTTTGTTACAGAACATTCCAGAAATGACAAGAAATATCAATGCACATATAAAAGGAAGCACCGGTTAGTTGAATGGACAGTCATAAAGAGAGAGTTGTAATTGGATTCGTGTGCATACAGCTGTGTTTTGAAAGTGAGCTCTTTGTGGGTGTGTCAGATTACCTTGACAATTGTATTTGTGTATGTTACGTAATTCTGCTACTGTAAGGGCTGACCAAAGTGTGTTTCTACGGAAATAAAGGGCATTTTGGAATTTCTGCAACTGGACTTTTAATTGTACGAACCACAAAGTCACTATTGAAATATTATTCAAAATTTGTGATAGTACTCAG
This sequence comes from Mantis religiosa, assembly GCA_030765055.1. Taxonomy (NCBI): domain Eukaryota; kingdom Metazoa; phylum Arthropoda; class Insecta; order Mantodea; family Mantidae; genus Mantis; species Mantis religiosa. The sequence continues at coordinate 95,685,743 of CM060956.1, read as the reverse complement.
TAAAATAGGTGTTGGTATGAGGTATTAGGTATTGTTAGGCTCAAGGCTCAAGACTTAGCCCCTTGATCTATTGTAGATCCTTTGTACATATGGCCCTGATGGGGTGACCATTTAAAGGGAGGGGTGAGGTGAGAGAAGATAGAGGGTGGCTAGAACTAGGAGACCTGATAGCAGAAAACAGGCTCCCCTTCCACCTGCAGAATTACACATAATACTTGGGACTCTGTGACTGCCCTAACCCAAAATGCAAAGGTTTACAGAGAGCATTATTTTTCCTGCCATGCAACACTGAAAATCCCGCCAAGCAGAGTGAAGTAGCAAAAGCAGAAGTGAAGGGAAATGAGAAGTGAAGTGAAATAGGACAAGAAATTTGGAGGATGTAATTAACCTTCTCAGTTAGTTAGTTAACTAGTACTCAGTGCTCCATTTATTGCTAGTATTTACCTAGAATACATTTCGTTAGGACTTTCATTAGGACATCATCAGCTGTTGTTGACTAATGGACGTTGGCTTGGCAAACCATTAGTTAACAACAGCTGGTGATGTAAGGAAGGTCCTAACAAAACACACTGTAGGTAAATACTAGCAATAAATGGAGCACTGAGTACTAGTTTGACTCAAAATTATATTAATTTTTTGCTTCACTGTATCATAGTCCTTACACATTGGAACCTTCTCAGTATTTACCTGGTGACCACGAGACGCCCCAAAAAGTCCATGGTTCAAAAAGATTGACTGCAGGGATAAAAACCATGACCTTCAAAATGTGAGCCACACATGCTACTATATGTGCCACCTTGCTCAGTCATAACAGAATTACTTTATTGCTTGATTGCTTAAAGACCTTAAAAGTTGGAATATTCTAAATCAAACCTGAATAACCTGAATATTGACTTAACCAAAATCAGCTATGACAAAAAGCCTAATAGATATCTAACAATGTGCCAAATAAAACTGAGGAACATTTTTTAAAAATTAATAAAAGCTTACATTTTAAAAATTCAGAATTTTTAAGCAAATCACCTAGTAGCCATGTATGCCCTGTTGAAATGGTTCAGTTAAAATCAGTGCTTATAGGATGCTGAAAACAGTGATTTTTCGCAAGTTTGATAGTTCTCTCAGTCTGCTAGAGCAAATGCTGACAAATTAAAAAAGGATTTTACTTCTGAAATAGATTAGTTTGCAGGGAAGTCAATTATTTTCAAGCACTTCCTACAAGATACTATAATTCAACTTACTGATTCACACAATATTAACTCCTGATTTATTGCAAAGTTTGTGCCAGCTTTTCCAAGGATAGGATTTTGGTAAAAGAATAATCTGTTATAACACTCAAGTCATTTAGAAAATGTCATGCCTGTAACTGTGTGTCCAATTGGGAGGAATTCCAGATCAAAAGTAAAAGCACCTTTGAAGATTAGCAAGTACAAGAAAATTTCAACTAGGCATGTTCATGTGGGCTACCAGACATACCAGAGAAATCAAAGACAAAGAAAAAATGCAGGGCAGCTGATATCACATGTGATAATTTTGCAGCTTTGCATCAGCATGTAAATATTCTAAGCAAAACTGAACAGGATAAGTTATTACTTAGTACCAGAAAATTATATCACTAAAGCACTGTGGGTTATGACTCCTGGAAAGTTTAAAACGAGGGTACTGAACGAGCCCCGGAGTTATTAATCGCTCCCGGGTAGAAGGAGGCCCGGGTCCTTGGTCCTACGGGTCCAGGACTAATGGGAGTAGAACCTCTGCTCTTAAACTGTCAGTATTATTCATACATTTTGTCTTAAGCCTTGAAATTTAGAGCTAGAAAGTTTGGAGTCAACAAGGCCTATGCTTAGCCAAAGTAATAACTGAGCATTGCTGTCCATACTCCAATATTACCTTGTGTATTTCACTGCATTGCACTGCCTTTGTTGCTGTTCACTTGTGTTCTCTTACCAGTTTACTTTTGTGTTTTACTTTTTTGTTTAGCAAAACAATAACTTTAAATAGCAATCAGATCCAGAAACTCCAGCATTAACATAATCCCACAATAGCCTTATACTTCGGGCATTTACTAACCTGGAACAACAATTGCAGTAAGCAGCAGCAGCAGCAGCACAAATCTGGCGGGCTGTTTGGAACAGCCCGAAGGGTGGTCAAATCATGTACCTGCTCTGGGAAGAGCTTAACCACGTAGTGGCGGGATGTGGATGTTGCAGAATGACGGGTGTATTTTAAGTGGGGTTAGTGTAGGGAGGTAGCTTTTTGCTCCTCAGGGAATGATGAACCGGGTGCTACGGACAGCGAGCACCACTGGTGGGTTAGTTAAAAAACTAGGAAGAAGGTATGTATAATTTTGAATATTCCATAATAACAATTTTGGAGTAGCTGAAATTTAATTTAGACTGGAATGGAGATCATGTGGTTACCAGTAGTGACCGCAAGACATGCGGGGTAACCGGTATCGCTTTAAGCGACGCTCACGAGGAACATAATCCCCAAGGGATCTGACTAGGGCGCTCTGATGTTGGGGCAAACCCTCGAAGAATTTTGTCGCCCGGCGTCTAATTTCATCCTCCACATATCGGAGGGATGAAGCCTCGTGAAATAATCTCACGGGGAACCTTGTACAAACAGAATAAATAATCCGAAGACATTTATTCTGTGCACGTTGGAGCAGAACTAGATGTGAGCCTGCGGCCATACCCCAGACTTCGCATGCATAGAGCATGATAGGGAGGACCAGAGCCATAAAGAGGCGCAACTTTAGGGGAACAGACATCGCAGACCGAAGCACAGGGTATAGTGATGCCACGGCACCACACGACCGATGAGCTTGCTCCTGGATGTGCTCCCGAAAAGTTAGGCCCTTGTCCAGCTTGACTCCCAAGTACTTGATTGAATTCTCCCACCTGATCCCTTGCCCGAAGTAGGTAAATTGGGGGAAATTGGCGGGAAAGCGGCGCTTGGTGAACAATATCGCTTGGCTTTTCTCCGTATTAATGGACAATCGCCAAAGCGTGCACCATTCCTGGAGGAGGATTAGGTATCTTTGGATGGGGTTGAAGGTTCTGCGTGGGTGTCTGTTTGTTGAGAATAGCAGCACGTCGTCAGCATACTGTGCTATGTTGATGTGCTGTTCAGTGGGAAGGTCAGCCACATAGACGCTGTACAGCGTCGGGGATAACACAGAACCTTCGGGGACTCCGCCGCGGATAGACCTTCGTGTAGATGTTTTTCCCGCCACAGTGACAGTGAAGAATCTATGCTTTAGGAAAGAGTGAAGAAGGTGTATGACTTGAGTGGGTAGCTCCAGTTGGATGAATTTGTACAGAAGACCCGCGTGCCAGGTCGTAGAGAAAGCCTTTTCCACGTCCAGAGAAACCGCCGCGGTGAATGCCTTGTCCTGGAAACCCAGGGCTGCAGCCTCCACAACGCGCAGCAACTGCTGTGACGTAGAATGCCCAGGACGAAAGCCAAACTGGTGAGGAGGGATAGCTTGTATGTCCCCCAGAAGGGGGGACATGCGGGCTAAGAAGAGTCTCTCGAAAACCTTCGAGATAACAGAAAGGAGGCTAATGGAGCGGTAGTTGGCAGGATTAACCGGGTCTTTCCCTGGCTTCAAGATGCATATCACCCGAGCCTCTCTCCAACTACGTGGAAAGTGACTCAGAGAGAGACACATATTGAAGACTTTGGTTAGAAATAACACGGCCCTGAAAGGAAGGTGGCGGAGCATGAGTGGCGTTATGCCATCAGGTCCCGCTGCCTTTTTTGGTTTGAGGCGCCGGAGTACGCCCTGAAGCTCACTGGGCCTTATAACTGGGAGTCTGTCCGCCTCAGCCGGGGGTCGCCGAAAGTATCGACGTACCTCCTGCCTAACGCGGTCAGAGAAGGCAGGGTCCTGGGGGTCTTCTCTAGGCCTCATGGTCCTCTCAAGGTAGTCGGCGAACACCGTAGCCTTGGCCTGTGGTTCGTAGGACAGGCCTTGGGTACCCTGGAGTGGGAGTTTGGTGTCCCTTGGCGATTCCGGAGTCTTTTAATGACCCTCCACACGTCTCCATCCTCGAGGTTCATACGAGACATCGTGTCCTCCCACGCGCGCACTCTGTGCTCACGGAGGCGGGCACGAACCTCTCGGCATAGTCGCCGGTGAAGCCCTCGATTATGAGGCGTGCGGTGTCTCTGGTAGAGCCGCCTTGCTGCCCAGGAACGGCGAATGAGAAGTAGGATCTCTAGGGGAAGAATATCCGGATGAAGGGGGGCTGGGGTGATAACTGTAAGGTTGCGGACCGTTCGCTTCACGACTGAGGTGAAGGACGAGACCGCAGCCTCAAGGGAGGGAATGTCGGTTATGTTGGGGTTGGGAGGAATGGAGTCATTCAGGCAGACTTTGACGCAATCCCAGTCCACATCCCGGTTTTGAACCGAGACGTCATGATTGGCAATCCGTGTATTAACCTCAGCAAGTACTGGGTTGTGATCTGAATGTAATGCGTTAAGCGAAGTGAGTGAGAGATGAAATGGAAAGCGTTTGATGATAGCGAAGTCGATATGAGATGGGCGACCCCGACCACGCGGGTAATGAGTGGGTTGCCATGGGCCCTCATCTCGAAGGTGAGGGTCCGCATCTACCATGCGGATAATGTCACTGCCTCTCCTATCCGCTCGGGGACCATGATGCCAACGCTGATGTTTGACATTGAAGTCCCCGGCCATAATGACATTGGGATGTAGAGAAAGAATGGATTGGTAGTCATTGGCTATGAACTGTGAGCGGGGAGGATGGTAGGCTGATACTACCAGGACTTCAGAACCGCCAAGGTTCACGCAGGCTGCCGTGGCTTCTAGTGTCTGGAGTTGTGGAAGCTGGACAGCTCGATGGACCACACTTCTCCTCACCAGGATCGCTGTGCCACCTCCTCGGCGACCAGCGCGATCCGTTCGGAGACAGTGATACCCCGAGAGATGGAAGGGTATCTGGGGGCGGAGATGGGTTTCCGACACCAAGATGAGGTCCAAGACATTGGATCTTGCAAAATGTAGGAGCTCGTCCCGTTGAACCGCCACTCCAGCCGCGTTCCAGAACGCGAACCTGAACGAGGTACTTGACCTAGTTCGTGCTGCCATTCTGGGCCGGGGCGGTAAAGGAGGTCAGAAGGGCAAGCCCCTCCATGGCTGTCACCATGCGGGTTGCGGGGTCTGTAGTGGAGGTATACCGCACCAGCAGTTCACAGAGTCGCTCACCGTGGGACTGTAACAGCTGATACAGCCACGTCAGCAACTCCGACCGTGGTGAGGTGGAGGGAGTAGTATGTGAAGTTTGGGACTTCGAAGGTGAGGAGTGTCTTGGGGCTGGCCTACCTTTGGCTTTCTCGTCCCTAATCTGTCGAGCAGGCTTGGGTTAATTGCAGTAACTGCAACTCATTGTCTTTTATGATATTTTTTAAATGCATAAAAAAACATAAAAATCCTGCTGTCTTTGACAACAATGTCATCTGAAAGCTCAAGATAAAGTTGAGTAGTGTCAAACAATTATACTAGATATATACAAGGTGGGAGAATATCTTAATTTGGAAATATAAAAACCAAGTAATAAACTTTGAAATCCCACCAGCTGATAATTTGACAAAGAAGTTCATTATTAAATTTTAGATGAGTCGTATTTCTTAATAATTTTTCGCTTCACTGTGGTGTTCCAATACAGTTAAATCTCGATATAAAGAAGTTCATAGTTACACCACCAGAGAGAAGACCACAGGCAACAATAATAGACAACAGTCAGACCTTCAAGGTTGAAAATAGAGGCAACAGTTTCTGAAATTAGTCCCTCAAAAAAATAAAAATATGACATAATGTGAAAAACTAACTACAAGTAGTTTTATAAGCTTACACCAAAACTCATATTGAAGTTAAAATATTTAAGTTCAGGAATAACAGTGGAAATTAAGAAAAGAGTGTTGCCAAAAATGAACATAGTAAGCAAAAATAATTGAAAATAAGTTATTATTTATGGATGCTTATAACTGCTATGGTTCTAAGCTTCCCATTCTAAGTATATTGGGTGATTTAGCTAAGAAGTCTCTTTGTCTGGCTTAAGGTCTTTTCATGGCTTAAATTTATGACACTGGCTTTACTTCCTATCCATAGAAAGCCAAGTTAAGGATTTTTACATCTATAAAATCTATCACCCTTTGCAGAGTTTAAACCTACAACCTCAAGAACCATGGACTAGCATATTACTTTCAGACCATAAAGGAGAATAAGTAGGTTAAGAAATAGGATACATAAAACTCATGAATTGTATTAAAATAACAGAAGCAGCAGAAAAATTTTAAAAGGATATTTGTTGAAACTTATGTTTCTAGTTCTATAGTATGGAATCTGTGTTTTGTTTAGTATTTTGATAATGTCTTATGTATTACTATTTTGCACTTATGTTTATCAAACTTTATGGAACAATGAGATTACTAGATCATTTTAATGCAACATGGACAATAAAGATGCTTTCTTTATAATATAGATTAAAAGGACAGAACAAGGGGAAAGATGGCATTTTAAATTGTTGTTGTTGTTCACTAATGGCACTGGGGATTAATTGATCTGCATCATTTTCCTCTTGGCTTCCCAATAAAATGTCTGTAGGTTGTCACTTTTGAGACAACCAGATGATGTTTGTTCATCATGACATCGTGTTTGCAGATAGTGCACTTGGGTGTAGGTATGCAGTGTATTTTATAAGGGCGTTCTGCAAGACAATCATGGCCAGTTTCCATTCTAAATAGGGCCACTGCAGTTTTTCTTGGTAGTTTTTGTATGTCAGCTTTATCTCTAATGTTCTTATAGTCCTTATCTTTAAGTTTATCTTCATTAAGTCTCTGCTGTCTTTTAAAATGTAGCTTAATTGTTTATTAATTTCAATTTGTCTTACAGGTTTTATCTTTTGAATTGAACCTATTTTTTCTAGTTGATTTGCATGTTCATTGCCAAAAAGTTCAATATGGATGGGATCCATGCAGGGTGACATGATTCTTGATTCAACAGCTTTAATTGAATCTGTTAAAATGTCTATGTTTTGTTTTATGTATAGTCTGTATAGGATGTTCTGCAGTGATGCTTTTATGGCTGTTAGTTCTCTGTCATAATGGTTTGAAGTTTCATCTAGTGTTAGATACTGTGTGAAGTGTTTGCAGTAAACTCCTGCACCAGCATCTTGTTTGTTAATAAATGATCCATCTGTATATATTCAGAGCCATTCTTTTTCAGGTTATCTTTCATTTTCTGTGGCTATTGCTATTGCTCTCATTTCATCTGGTGAAATGGTTTGTTTATGTATTGTATATATCAGATCATTCTTATAATGTATATCAATATATTATATTGGGCTCGTTTCCTCTATTGTGTTATATTTGTTGCTATTATGTTCTTGTGTTTTGAGTTATTGAGGTATGGTCTGAAACTTGTTTGGGTTTTTAGATTGCTTATAGTATCTGCTGTGTGATACCACTTGTGTCTGTTTCTATTAACATGTTTTTTGTGAAGCTTTGTAGTACTGCAATTGGTGTTGCTTTTACAGCTCCTATTATTATTCTTTGTGTATTATTTTGTGAAGTTTCTAGTTTTATTTTGAGTTTCTTGTTTACTGTTGCCAACTGTTCTCCAAATAGTAGGTTGGGTTTTATGTATGTTTTATACATGTTATTAAGGAGGTTCATATTTCCAACCCTTTTTTTTTTCCTGCTAGGCATTTTAAGATGTTGTTCTTTTTGTTGATTTTATTTGTTACATTGTTTACCATTGTTTACATGTTTTTTCATTATTTGTTTTTAGTCTAGTTCTATTCCTATATATGTTGTTGTAGTCACTTCTTGTTAATTTTTTGTTATTGATTTGCAGACATATATTTTCTGTTTTATGTGCATTGTGAACAGTTGATATTGAAATTTAACTGTATTGGAACAGTTGATTGAGTTTTTCTGTGTTTATCTCCATATTGTTATGTTATGGTTAGTTCATTGTTATAATATTATAATTGCATTCTCCATTGTTGTTTGTAGTTTTTTATAATGTTTCCCAGAACTTATATTCTTTTCCTAGGTTAAATTGTTAAAGTAACAAATTACCTTCTGGCATTGCATTTAGGGACTTTTAAAAGAAAGCTTGGACATTTTATTCCTCTATAATATTAAAAACTAAAAATTTTAAAAAAGGCAAACAAAATCAAATACCTACTTATGAAAATAGTATAAATATTAAAATTATGTTATTCATATAATTAGTATTAGTATATTTTAAAAATGCATTTTTGCATTTGACTTCTGAAAAAAATTCTCAATTATTGTTGACCTTTTCTTTTGATACTGCTTTAGGTATTTTTTGTCATTGCTTCTTTATCCTGTTGATTGAAAGCTTCCAATATTTCTTCTAATTATTTTTATTTACCTTTTCATAATGATGTAAGGTTCAATGACTCTAACAATTTTGTCAACAAGCTGTGGAATTTCTTCTGTTTAACAATAGACAGTGATTTTTTATTCTTGAGTATAACTTTACAGGTACCCGAGGCTAAACTTGAAAAGCTGCAAAATTCAGATGCTATCCCAGGGACGAAAACGGCTCAATTCTTCTGCCTTATTTGTGAGGAGAAATGTGTTACACGAAATTCACTCATCACACATATGAAAAGCCATCGACAACCATTCTGCAGGTATGACAGCATGATTAGTCAATAGAAAATATGCAATCCATGAAAGGCAGAATCAAAACTGAAATATTCAGTGCCATAGCACAATTTGAACCACAGATCTGCTCTAAATGTGGTTGCTGTACTTCTGAGCTATCTGGCAGCATACCAGTATGACATCAAATTCCCCAACTGACTTACGGTTTTCTGATACACTGTGAGAAAATCTCAATTTGAGATCACATACCTCAACGGTGACTCACAAATCGTAAGTACTTATAAGGGTCCTGGCCTTGAGCTTTTATTATAGTTTCCATTTACAAGGGCAATTAATAACTGATTGTTCTAACATACACAAACCTGTATAAGGCACTTTGAAAGGTAGAATGAGATATGAAAAATTCACGGCTGGGATTTGAATCACAGAGCTAGTGGTCTATCAGGAAAATGTGGGTCAATTGGAAAATTTAATGCTATCAGGTACTTAGCTCAATGGTAGGGCAACCATTTGTAGATAGAAAGATCGGTGTTCAAATCTCAGCTATGGCATTGAAATTTTCAATTCTGATTCTACCTTTCAAAGTTACTTACACATGATATTTGTGTGTTAGAACAATCAGTTATCATTGGTTGTCCTTAAAAACGGAAACTATAATAAAAACCTTAAAATACGAGACTTAAGTACTTACAATTTTTAATTCGCTATTGGGATATATATGATCTCGAATTGAGATTTTCTCATGGCCTACCACAAAAACGCAAGTCAGTTGGGGAGTTCAATGCTGAATCAGATGTTCTCAGGTAACTCAGTGTTACTTAGGATCATGCTGCATATCTAGCAGCTACATCTAGAGCGGAAGATCCATGGTTCAAATCCCAGCTATGATATTGAATTTTCAGTTCTGATTCTAACTTTCAAAGTTAACTTATACAAAGTTTATGTGTGTAGAAAACAATTATTGATTGCCCTTATAAATGGAAAATATGTAATGTATGCCTGTATCATACTCTAGAATACATAACATTGATAATTGTATATTATTACAGAATTTGTATGCATAAAATTGAATTTATGTCACAATAATGAGAGGATTGAAGTATTTTGATACTAATTAAGAATTTCCTGCAACAAGCCTTAAATGTCACATAGATCTGTGTATGGGTTTAACAAGAAGCCTAATTTGTTTATATGATTTTCATTGCAATGCTTAGTTTTACAAATAAATGGTCTATTAAATTCTTTTGCAGTTTCTGTATCACTCTGTACAAGACTCGTGAACAACTAAGGCAACATATAAATCGTTTGCATGTGACACCTGAACCTCCTGAAGTTGCTGTTGTGACATCTAAATATGGACGGAAGCGGCAAGTGTTTTGTCCATTGTCAATGACAAGAAGAAGATCAATAAACAAAAGTATGAAGCAGTAAACGTTGAATTTGTGTTTATAACATTAAAATGTTTTGTCCATTGTCAATGACAAGAAGATCAGTGAACAAAAGTATGAAGTATTAAATGTTGAATTTGTGTTGCATTTGAATATATAACATTAAAATTGTGTTCTATTAATATTTCAAGTGTATTTTCTAATAAGAAAAATAATTGTACAGAATCACTTGTAGCAATCTGGTCAAAAAAAAAAAAAATGAATTTAATCCTCAAAAAGAATTTATTTTCTCTTAACCATTTGAGAATATGTACAATGATATTTTAAAATTTTATGAAATGTCAACTGATAAAATCTACACATAGTTCTGAGCTCACAGTAAATCAAAATTCCATCCACTTAAAATGATATATTCCTGTGTCATTTAATTTACATACACCAAAATGAAGAATAAATAGGTCACAGGTATGTCTCACATATGTTAAATTTCAAAAGAATGATGCTTAATCATGTGTGCAATTTTCTTCATAAAAAATTATTAGTTTAATAATATACCAGCTGAGCTGAGAAATAGCAAAGGAATTGTAAAGATGGCTTAGGCTGAGTTTTGCCTATTTACATATGGCAAGAGAACACCTGGAGAATTCCTCAAGGAAGTAAAAGTATACACAAAGTTGTAAACAAGAGCAGATGGAGGCACTCCTTCAGTACTTTCTTTCCATGTAAGTTATTGCAGTGATATTAATGAATGGGAACACAAACTGCCTGTAAAGTCATTGTGATGCATTATTGGGCCTAAGCCACTTGACATTTGAGACAAGCTCACTAACACAGTATTAATGAATTGCTGTGGTGTGACATTATGTTCCGTCCATGGTGCTGTATACAGCCTGAAGGTTTTTGCAGTATGCCCACCCATTAAATATTTAACCAGAGATTTTTACTAGGATTTTGTCAGAAGATATGAGGTTTTTAGGATATGATAAAAGGTAGCTTTTATATTCCTATTATGATGGATATGATGCAAAATCTATTGCACCCTAATGTTTTGTTATGTTAAAAACATTTAGTTGGGTTTAATTTCGATGTCAAACAGCTTGGATAGATTATATGGAGCTCAGCTTTAGCTGATACAGATTAGCTCCATTGTTATCTCGGTGCCTGCAAGCCATGCAGAGTACCTGGAACAGCTTAAACCAGCCTCTAGTGGGTTTATAATCTCCAAAAAACTTAATGGGACACTTCTATGTTTCGGTAAATTTATGGAGTTCCTAAATGCTTGTCCCCATCTGGTGGTGTTAAAGTGATACAATAATGATGTTCCTTTAAGCATAAACAGCAAAATTCAATGAGAAGTAAATCATCCAGATCCCCATCTGATGCTATTAAACAATCATTGCCGCCACCACTTATCCCTAAAAGTGGATTACTAGAACCAGATTAAGTAAATAGGTCAGGCTAATGTTCCTTTGCAAACCTGTTTGTTCCTTCAGTTGGATATTGTAACAATCTAACCAAGCATGGTAATGGATAATTAGCACATGGCCAGATCTTACATGGGGGATAACTCATTAGGTAGGATTCACATGCTTTACGAGGAGGTTGGGGTTTCTATAAGGTGCAATTAGATAACAGCATACCAAAAACTACAATTTAGACAAGAAAAGGTTTACTACAATAAAGATGCATAGTTGGCAGCACTGGCCAGTTACCTGCCCTCACCCGCTGCTGATACACACGTCCGTTCTAGCCTTTGGTTGTTACCAGAGAGAGACTTGCTTGTACAAGCTTCACTCTCTAGAGGAGGGGGGAGAGGTCACGTGATAATATAAGCAAACTTTGTGTTTAATAAAATATGATTGGTACTTCTACCTTGTAAGGAAATGAAGCAGCAGCAATATGTGTGCCATCTTTATGTAGCAATATCAGCTGTGGTGCTAGAAACTGACCCTTTTTGGAGAATAAACCAACCACATTTTTAAGTAGTACCTGTCTCTTTTTGCTGCGCAAGTAGAAAGCTCACAAGACGTCCGCAGGGACATGAATGAAAGCATGGCATAACATCTTTTATCTTTTGATTCTGATAAAATGCAAGGAAACAGAGATCCCTTTCTTTTGCCACAGTTGTTAATGTGTGACACAGACAAAGCAAATTAATACTGAAATTTTATCTATGTTTATTTTTTAACAAAGATTGTTTCATCAGCAGTCTTGCGAAACTGAATACCATATGTAAAATTTTACATACTTTACAAGAGAAGAAATAAATTATTTACTTTAATATACTGGATGGGAGGTGAATAATTACAAATATTTGTCAGCATTTCAGGGTGATGTGATGAGCCTATAATGTCCACTTTTTCTGATAGCAACGCTGTTGATGTTTTTAGGATGGCTAGAATTCCCTCTAATAGGCACCTGATTATGTAAGAAGTCACACTACTGGCCTCTCCCTGCCGTTGGCATGGCCAACCATGATTTATTTAAATTTATTTTATTTGCGTTAAACACAACACCATTAACATCAATAGACATGTTCTCTGGTTCCTTAAAGTATAAAAACAACCTTAAGTTCCTCTTACAAAATGAAATGTAAGCCAAAACACAAAAACACTCCAGAAAAAAGCAAAAACTAAAATACAAAAGCAGGTGTACAATGTCCTGTGTGGTTAAGTAAATGAAAATGCCACTGTGTACATCATATTATTTTAACTTCTTTATGGCTACAACAAGTGCCAATAATTAAAGCAGATGATTTGCAAATCGTTGGTGATACAAGTCCCTCACAGCATTGGCAGATTTCCCAGGAACACCGTAAATTAAATGAATATTTGCTAATTCAGCATACGTAAAAACCAGTCATACTGTATACTTTGTAAACGACAGTGTGCTGCTGAATATCAGCTCTTATTTCTTTGACATAAATCGCTTGAATGACAGCTGGCCTTGTGCGTGATGTAAACAGAGGTGTCATCGTGTACAGGGCCGTTCAAAAAACATGGTGTCCGTAACTTTGTGAATCATTTGTGACATTGCTATTAGCAAGTGGACAAACCAAGATGCACATACATGTTATACGCATTTTTCTCTACTATATATAAAATTATTTGCACTTAATACAATTTTGAGTCGAACTAATACTCAATGCTCCATTTATTGCTAGTATTTACCTAGAATGTGTTTCATTAGGAAGATCCTAACAAAACGCGTTCTAGGTAAATACTAGCAATAAATGGAGCATTGAGTATTAGTTCGACTCAAAATTGTATTAATTTTGTGCTTCATTGTATCATAGTCCTTAAACAACAGAATATTATTTGCACTTATTCACTTCCCATCCTGTGTAACTACGGTTGAGATGTTCAGGCTTTTATAAATGCAGTTTCAGCCTTTTATTACATCATTTAGCTTCAACAATGAACAGCACAGCCTTTTTATGACATGTATTGGTTTACTTATTTACATATATGATAAATGATTTATATCGTGATACATTTTATTAAAAATGTATTGTCTTTTAGGAACTTATATCCTAATGAATTAGTATTAACGCAGCATTAAATAGAGGTTAATTACAACTATTTCAGCTTAAATGAAACTATCATTTCAGTGTTCACCTGTTACATATATAGAAAGTGCACATTCTTGCATTGTTACTGTACATAATTTGCCTCTATTTAACTACACTTGATATTTCTATGAGTAGGAGCATCAATTACCAGTTTGTCTGAAAATTATATTACACTTAGTACTTTCATTCTTAAGATTGCTCTTCCAAATAGTTTTGAATTTTCTAATGCATGCTATCCTTACAGGTACAGCTGTTTCCATCTCTAAATTCTGCCATCTCCATTTAATGTAAAATGAAGTTTAATCCTATATGGATTTACATATGATATATATGTCATCATATGATATATATGTCATATAATGATCATATGTGTGTCTTATTGTTTATAATACAAAACAGGTAAACCTGATTTTCATTACATTGTAAGATTCATCTAAACTCAGCCAAAAAAGGACAAATTATATATTGAGGTAAAGTTTAAAACCAAAAATGCTGGAAAAAAATACACAATGGTAATACTAGATTGGAGAGTTTGTTAAGTTGTAGTATAGCATCATAACTTTTGTTTTATCATGCATAACCTTACACAGAGAAACAAAAGATTTATTCAAAGTATAAACTTGGAAGAAGCGTAGGGACAGTGAAGCACAAATTAGTACAAAAGTGAATCGAGAAGATATTGACACATTGCTCCACTCACACTGTTTAACCACAGGACATGTTTCAAGAGCTCTTGCTCCTATCATCAGCTGATCGAGTATCAGCTGATGATAGGAGCAAGAGCTCTTGAAACATGTCCTGTGAATAAACAGTGCGAGTGGAGCAATGTGTCAATATCTTCTCGATTCACTTTTGTACCCAAAAGATTTATTATTTGAAGCAAAAGGTTAGAAACAGTGATGTATTTAACATTTGAAAGTAATGAGTTGGTAATTCAAACACAAACATCACTAAGTGACTCATTACTTTCAAAAGATGTATTATTCAAATTTACTTATTTTCTGATGGAACAGATAAGAGCTATATTGTTAATGAAGTCACTGTGTTCTACAAGCCACTGCCATGTAAAGTTCTTTTTATATTTACTTTTTGGTATACTGAAAATGTTATAAATTCTATGCACTATTTGTTAAATAACAATGGAACACAGCTCAGAATAGAATTCTGATACCATAGCTACACCCATTTGTAACTGGAAAATGACCTATCTTTTTCCATATTTTTTCAAAGAGAATTCAGCAATGCATACCTTGGTAATAAGCCTCTATTTTCTGCAAATAATTCTACACGAGCTTATTATGTACACTCCAAGCAAACATATGCTATATAAATGCTTAGGCATTCACAGCTGGCACTTATCCAATATTAGGATAAGGGTGGAGTAGGGTGTGGACCATTCAATGAATTATTATCTGACATTTTGCTTATAACTGTATTTGGCATCTTCAGAGAAGTAAACCAGTTAGGAGTAACCTTCTCTGAAGAGCCTACAGAGTTATGGGTTCAATGTCATGATAATTTTACTGGAACATGGCCTACAAGCCCAGAAATTATACTCTATTGGAAAAATATGACTGATTCATTTACATTCAGCCAGTTCACTAGTACCTGCATTGAACATGTCAAAGATATGTACAGTTTATTTGCATACTTGAATATTGAACATAAAACACATATTCAGGCAATATGAAACACGTGGCAGGGATGATTAGGTACAAAATCAAATACCTCCCTGCACTTAAAAGACTAACATAATATTGTCACAAATTACATTTTTTTGTGTTGGAGCAGTGACAAGCCAGTGCCGGGTGCCGGCACAGGAAAGAAAGAGACAGAGAGTGGTGCACAGGAAGGAAAGAAAGAGACATAGTGGCGTGCAGAATTGGACACTTGCCGAGAGAGAAAGAGACAGAGAGATGTCTGGATAGTTCCATCTTTCTCTTGCTGCATCACAATTGTTATCGAGAAATCTACCGCATTCTAGAAATTTAGCTGGAGGTATAAAAACCCCTCAAAGTGTTAGAGCGGCAGTCAGTTGCTAGTTGTATAGTTGTGTGATGGTTATTGCACCAGTGGACATTTGAAGTGTACCACAGTGATTTCTTTCATCAGTTTACATGTGGTGAAGGAACAAAATGACCTTGAAGACTGCTGTTGTGTATGTCACGTCTTTTTGCTGCTGCAAGGGTTGTACAAAGTTAATGTTTACAGCAATAAAGAGCATTTTAAATTTATGCAAACAAGACTTAATTCTACGAACCCACAAAGTCATAATATATACAAATACAATTTGGCAATTTTATTTTTTTAGACTTACCCTTGGCTTTTGCCAGTACACCTCAACATTTTGTTATATTAGAATTTGCAACACATAGCATCTATTGTCAGTTCTTCAATACATATACATCTAAGTTTCTTTTGAGCAGGCAGCTAATGTAAACTAGCAATAATTTGTCATTACAATACCATGATTTTATATGTATTTAAAGAGTTACATTAGTGTTACCAGGATAATTTTTCATCCTGATAATCTTGTGCACAATAAAATTATTTGAGCTAGGTACTCACTAGTAGCAATTAAAGCATTGAAATTGTCTGTTTTCCCTTTAAGATCATTAGGAAGATCTGATGGTTTTATAATATACACCTTTCCGGAAGCAAGAAAGTTTTGCACTGGAATGATGGTAGTCACAAAGTTTGCCCAGTGTTTATTTTATGTATTTTATTGGTTTTTTATGAAAAAGAGGCCTGATTGCAGACAAAGAATTTTAAGATTGAGAACATATGCATACAAGGAAGAGTTAATATCCTCAATCTTCTGAAAAGATCTTTGCAAGAGTGACTACTAGGTGTTAAAAATGATTTTTACAACCTACTTTTGCATAAGAAATATTTATTTACCTCCTACTGATTGCCCCAAAATAATATTCCGTGTTCCATGATAGAGTTAAAATATGCATAGTATACTAATTTAAGTGTATCAATAGAACTTACATTTACCAGTACTCATAGTATAACAGGCAGAGCTGAATTTAGGCAACATATACTTATGTGAGCTTTCTGACCTAAATACCTAATTGAAGGCCCAGAAATTGATAATTGTCAATTTCTTCTAATAACATACCATTCTGTCAGAGTGTATGATGTTCAATGAATTAGATGTTTAATAACTTATATTTTTTTACAGATAATTTGCTAGCTTTAAACCAATATGATATAAGTTCAAAACATAGGTAATTCAATTTAATTGTACACTCATTTAAATTTTTACTGGTCGCCAAAACACTAGTGTCACCAGCAAATGGAACTGCATTTCTATAAAGTGAGAGGTTGTTTATATATGTCAGAAAAGAGTGAAGGCTGTAATACTGAACCTTGGGGTACTCCAAGTGTTATCATTTTCCAATTTGATGTTTGTTTTTCATAACCAATATCACTGTTTATTTACACACTCTGCTTCCTTTTACTTAGATATGGTACAATCTAACATAATGTTCATTTTTTAATGTTTAATGTTTATTTATTCGTCATTTGGTAATTACAAACAATTACAATACACTTCGTCATCCAGAATATGAATATAAGTAAAAAAAATTCCAATTTTGCTATGTAAATGTCATGATTAACACAATCAAATGCCTTTACTAGGTCACAGAACATTCCACCTACAAAATATGATAAAAAATAATGGGGATTTTCATTTTTCTTAAAGATCCTTTATTTAATCATCAATAGCTTTGTCCCCTGCAGAGCAATTTCCCAAGATATAATACACTTGTAGTAAAACTTTTTTCAATCTTGAAAGCATTTTTTTTAGAACTTCTTTTCCTTATGGTGTTCAGCTCCTTCAGCAATTCTCTTTCATCTCATCAATGGCGGCAAAATGATGTTGGCAAATATGATAGCTGAGGCAACATAAAAGAGGGCTTTTTACCAAAAAATTATAAACAAGCATTTAGGTGTGAGCAGGAGGATTACCTGAGGCAATTTCCACAAGTGGTTTTGCCACAATTCTGATCAACCTCTCTGATGGTGATTTTACAATTTTTATTTACCTTTTCCACATTGTTGTCAGTAATTGATGTAGGAAGGCGTCCAGATCAGTTGTCTTGAACATCTTCTTGGGCATTTTTGAAAGCTTTCTGCCACTCAAGAACTCTTGTCTTACAATAGATTTGTCAAAAGCCACAGTCAACATTTCAAATGCGGTACCGAATCTTGTTCTGTTTTTTAAGCATAATTTAATTCATTACATAAACATTCGTCAAACACTCAAAATACTTATAACCATTTTGACTGTTCCTCTACATACTACAGGTAGTAGGGAAAGTAACTAGGGAAGAACTAAAAACGTAATTACTAATATTTATTTACTTGTATTCAATGGAAGAACAGCACATCACAGACACTTCTGATGTGATAACTCAATATTCCAAAGCTATACCAAAAATATTTGAAACTGTTTATTAGTCCAAGGATGATAAGTAATATTAGAAATCTTCATTTCATTAAGGATGTTTTATTGTCCCTCAGTGTTGTAATCTTTATTGTACCATACATTTATAATACTATTAATTTTATTGTTGAACTTTTTAATTCTTTACATAAACCATACAAAAGTTCAAAAAGTTATAATTATCAGAAAGCACTAGGTTTAACCAGTGACAAATGGAATGATGCAACCTTGAAGTTGATAATGCAAGCTATTTATCAGTTCATAAGAAGCTATGTCACAAACATGTTATTTGTCTGTTCACACATTTACATCATAACTATGCCGTAAACAATATTACATCACTAATCAGCTTATACTTCATTATCTACAATCTATTCCTTTGTTTTTATTTTCTGGCATTTTCCAGTAACTATACAGAAATAAAAAATATTTAACTGCAGTTAACTAATTATCGAAACTAAGTGTAAATACATAAATAGCGAAAACAGCAGATGTTTATCAGCATAATGTTGTACATAAATCACTATTTTCAAAAGACCTAATTTAAAACAAAGGAAGATCAATAATCATCATAAGATTTATGTCTGGACTAATCATTATTTAATTACGCATTTCATTCTTTTTTATGCATGAATGGTAAACATGTTGCTGCTGGTTGGGCACTGGAAAAGGTATCACTTAATTGTTGAATTTTTCAATATTTATACATACTTTTCTCTTACAGAAATCCTTGTTTATCTCTTAGCCATACAAAGAAAACAGAATTTTATAGCCATCTCGTAGTGGCCAGTTCTTGAAAGATTTGACTATTGATTAAAGCCTACTTTATTTCTGTTTTCCTCTTACATTGACAAGAAAATTAACAACAAGATAATTTCTGCCAAGTTTAGCTCGATGTTAACTTAATTAGAGGAATAAGTATTTCTAAGAATAGTTTATACAAGAGTAGAGAAGGTCATGTGAGGCAAGACATCGGATTTTTTTTCCTTCAGATTATACTACTTAATTAAAAGGAAAACAATAGTATGGGGGGATCCCTAATTCTGGTTAGTTGGTGACAATTTTTCTCTAGCCTTGTCATTTCCAGAGTCTGGAAGCATGAATCAAAGTGTTGATGTATGTGATATAATGAATACAGGAAAAGAAACTGCATATGAGTTAACTCACTGTCAATAGGCAATATGTTACAAAGATAATAAAACATTGATATGATCAGTATAGTGGACAAAGGGACATAAATAAAATAAATAAAAAGCACCACACTTAAACTAGCATTCTGAACTAATGATAACAATTCAATAATACAGAAAAATTTCCCTAAAATTGCTAAAGAAGCTGAGCAAATGAATAATGACTTTCTCCCCAAATTTAAGCTAAACAACATTGAATAAAAATTTAATATAAAAATATGCTGTGCATATAGCATAATGGAAAATGAAAAATATATATAAATCAAGTGAAAACTCACATTCAATATGAACACCGTCATGTTATTTAGATATAAAAAACCATAAGAACAACATATTTTGCCATTGCTCACTCCTTGCTAACATATTATTTTCTGGGCAAACTCACCACCAGTGAAAGGAATAGTTATAAGAAAGCTTCATTAGAATAAAGACGGTTAAGGTTAGTGTCATGCAGATTATTATTTAAATAACTAGTCATTCTACTTCTGGCATGTATATATTTTATAAATATTATTATGTATAAACAAAATAGCGCTTTCTTTCAATTTATTCAAGAACTTCATACCTATAGGAATACATATATTTACAAAAGCAATATGCACATCCTTTCAGCAGACACAAAATGAATGGTTATGCAAGAATATTTCATGTTTTAGCAAATAAGTTAAAATCTGAAGAAAAATTCACAACTTTTAAAGCTAAATAGTTCTTGTATGAAAAATGCTTTCAGTGTAAATCAGTATCTTTGCAAATAATATGGATAATTTTTTGACATATTCTATATCAGATGTATCAAATGTACATACTAATAAAGAAAAATGAATAAATAATATTAAGGATTGGACATTACCTCAATACTCTGTATCCAATACTTTGAGAAAAGCCTGCGATACCTTCTCAATATTTTTACATTCTTAGTTTTCCATGATTGAAAATTGTTGTATTTAACTTTATGCTGGTTAAGAAATGAATTTAGCAGTGGTGAGTCGTGACTTTCAAATTGAGGGAAGCTTCAAGCAATAATTTTCATTTAAATAAGAGGGAATAATGACTGAAAGAACTAAGCCTACTCTTCAGTATTCTTTCTATAGGCCCTTCTTGTATTGCAAGACTAATCACACTACAAGCAGAATGTTCCTGTTTCCCCTCTCCAATCATACGCTGCAATTTTTCCTATAGCTGGCCCACACTGCGTGAACTGTTAGTCCAAAATGGAGGAAGTGTGTAATTCACACACTTTTGCCAATAACTTAAAACTTCACAAGAATTTCCTGTTTGTGACAACTAAATACCAATATACATAAAATACTATTGCTAATGCTATGAAATACACTTATGGATGTATTTAAAAGTGCCACATAAAACAAAAAAATAAAACTTTCTTCACACGCTACAGAGAGTTCACGTCACAAAAATCTGTCAGTACTTCCTAACTATTGAAGAGTCGTGATTGCTTCCGAAAACCTACAAAGCATGATGTTCAAAGTTTCAAATGCATAAATACAGAAATATTCTGTATTGAATGAGCTCGCAAAACTGGGCACTCAAATCTAAGCAGCTGTCAAATTATCGGCAGCACTGCAGATGTTCGCGTATAAATTTTGCAAATGTATCCAGAGCGAATAAAATATTGTTTGGCATGAATTTTCTTGTTTTTCTTGTTTTTCTCCTGAAATTCTTGGGGAAGTGACATTTCCAGCGCTTTATTGCACGCTTCATCACTGGAATTTAGTCAGAGTTTACATTATTTCCTTGCACCAATTCCAAAAAGTTGCTAAACTATGGTTCTTGATGGAACATTCACTAATGTGCATGAATCAATATAAGATGTCACAGACTCTTGTGTCTAAATGAAAACAAGGAAAACAATGCTGGAAAACAGTAGAGATGGTCATCCAAAATTCATTTTTGACTGAGTTGTGAATGAAGCTGATTTAACTGATGCACTAAATCATGTTTCTTGAATAACCTAGCTTAAAGATTCACTCTCAGTAATTACATTTATCTACTCTGTTGACCAAAATATATAAATCCAGCAGAAACAAATCTGAACTTAAGACTGTGCAGCTTATGGAAATATTGTTTATTCCTTCCTCCTGTTAGTTGTGTTTCACAAGACAAACTAAGGCATGAGAGTACCTTCCAGATATACCCTACATCATAAATGTTTTGTTTTACCAATGAACAACAGCGGCATTAAATGAAACATGAATGAAATATAGAACTATTTTGAAGTAGACAGTACTAATAATTACTGAGTAGTGTGCAAAATATGCAGAGAACCATTTTTGCAGTATGGTAATTCACACGATAAATTTAAAGAAGCTTGTTAGATTCATACACAGAGTGAACTTTGCAGAACTTCTACTGAAAAAGCAAGGTAAGAGTTTCCCATCAGAACATTATGCTGCAACATTTGATACTGTTTTCACAGAGCATAAGTTAGTGGTTGAGGTGATATTTGTATTTCTTCGTGCCAAAAATAAGATCAAGTATTTTCACAAAATTGAAAACAAATAGAATTAGAGAAGTCAGTTTCAATTAATCTAAATCATATGAAGGTGAAGTGAGCAGGCTTGTCTTTGTTAAAATGGAAAATATGCTGAACAAGTACAGTAGATATGAAGCAGTTGCAAGATTGCTCATGTACTGTCAGGTAAGAACTATTATTCCCTCAATGTAGAAGAGTTGGAAACCTGCAATAATGGTTGCTGTAATGATGCCCCACAATCTTCATGGGTAGGCAGCTTCGTGTAAATATATCAAATAAAATATGTTTAGTTCATTCAGGAACCCCAAAATGTTTATTTCTGTGAAACCCTGATTTTCATTTTGGGGCAAACTACAGTAAACTATCTATCATAGGTGATGGGCAGGTAAATAAATAAATAGAAGGGATGAGTCCACAATGTTCAAGCTGTATTGGTGATTAAACCATCCTGTTGGAACCATAACAACTGTATATAAATATTCTAATGTCTCAACTTCTGCATTGTGAATTATTGAAACATAACAATAAAAAAAGAGACCCAAAACATGACAACTTTAAAAGGGAAGTGCTCTCCTTTGTCGCTGAGTTGTAACCATTAGCCAACAAAAGGCAACCGTCATAAACAGGGTGAGAGACAATGGGGCTGCTTTTCTGATTCTTTTATTTCCTTCAGATACATACCTTATAAATCCAAACCTGAAAGTACCCTGCCTTTAACACACGAGTGGGGCAGAGTTGTCATGTTTTGGAAATGAAATGTGTAGTGTTCATGGCCGCTTTTACTACATGCGGTGACACTGATGTTACATGAGATGGAGATGGAGAACCTGTGAAATGATGGCGGGGGAAACAGGAGATCCTGGAGGAAACCTGCTCCAGCGCCGTGTTGTCCACCACAAATTTCACTTTGCTGTCAACTGGGATCGAACCCAGGCCGTCTTGGTGCGAGTCGAGCGGTCTAACCACTCAGTCGTGACGCAGCACGCCATGTTTCGGAAAAGGCTATTGTAGCTTTTAAGCATTAACATTGTCTTTCGGAATCTGATTAGAATTGGTACGCGAGTTTTGTTCCCTCACATTTTGTTTCCTTAGACATCTTGAAACTGTTGAAAAAATAGAGCTGAGTGTTGATCATCTCCAAAAGTTGCTACAGAAGTGCTGACGTGCCTGCAATAATTGCTGCATCACTTGCAGCTGTAGAGATGGAACTTCATATCGAAACTTACGTCGCACTGTTTTATTCCGTCCGAAACACTTGCATACCGATGAACTACTTGCATTGGACTTTGCTCTAAAGCGGCTCTTATCGTTGCAATTTTCTTGGATGCAAACCATACCAGGCGTCTTGCTATATGTTGCAGATGCTGTTGCTTTGAACTGTTGAACCTGTCTCAAAATTGTCTTTCCATACGAACCTTGATCATTACGTGCAATGTCAAATGTTGCCGAAACAAACGCTGCGTTAGTACGGCACTATCATCACATTTGAAAAATGTTTCAACTACAAACGCACGATGTTCGTTTGATCAATGCCCCATACTGATTGACAGCTTTGAACTGCACTACGAACTGGAAGAAATACAAACTCCGTAGTCATCCGTGGTCCAGGGGTAAGATGCCAGC